>JAMKQA010016832.1:0-41312 GCA_024699735.1 Posidonia australis
ATTATGCAATATTCTTGCATCAACTCTTGGCCCGGCACACGAGCGATATTTCTGAGCATTAGGACACACCCCTACACACCATGCACCTATACTCTAGACACCACAAGCATTTGCATGGCATGGCATATCGCCCTCGGGCGTACAATAAGAGGATGAAAAGCCGACATTTCATTTGCAAAAGAGAAATCATTAGAAGACCGATTCGTCAGGCGTGCGAGGGTGCCTAACACCTTCCTCGTACGTAACAGGGATCCTTACCCGCATTTCTGGTTCACGCAGCCTCCTTTTTATTTGCTTGCATGATTTTTCATGTCTTTATGGTTTTCCTCGTCTTCCATAATAGACTAGGTGGCGACTCCTGCATTTTTGCATTTTTTCCCCTTTTCTTTTGCCGTGGCTTTGCCGCTTTTGGTACATATATCACCCATTTGTGGCCACCCCCGTCGGCATGGTTACAGAGACCAAGCACTGTGGCTTCATCCATGTACAGAGGATGACCAAGTGTGCTAGCTGCACGTCCAATCATAGCAACAGACCAGAACTAAAGAGGTAGCTTAGAGAATTTACTCCAGATAGGAATTGAGGAAAGTTTTTCTTTCTCAAATTTGGAATCTAACGACCAGGAGCATAGTATTAGTTGCTTGCTCCAGATAAACCATTGCCCGCCTTCTAAGGCAAACTGCATATCTACATCGTTTGTGAATTTGAATAGGAGGAAACCATTGCCACGAGATAGCACCTGCAGTTCCCCTTTTATCTTCCATGCCATATTGAAGTGAGTCGCCAGTGTTGGGACAAACGGTCGTAGACCAATGAAGTATCCCACCAGAACTCGGTTCCAGTTAGCCGCAGTGCGCACCACTTCTTCTTGAGGGCAGACAGGCACTTTAACTCCATCCCTGACGAGCGAAGGGAAATATTCAAGTGCCCTAGACGCCGAGCCCCGTGCACCACATTTATGGGCCCAAGATGACAGAGCAGCAACAACAACTGGTGCTGGACTTGTCTTTCTCCTCGATCCTCTGGACCTTGATCTGTGCCACCGTGATGTAGGAGCGACGCCATGGCCCTCCCTTCCCCTTGTCGTGCCTCTTGAACCCCGACCACCCCCATTTGAGTTTGCCTGAAGCTTCACCGGCAGGTAATCACCCAAAGTATGGGTGGTTAAACTCGAGTGATCCGTTATTTCTGGAGAGCATAGCCAACCAAGTCATACTTAGTCCTTAAACCAGTCACTAGAAAAGAGAATACGCCCCCTGATACTAGCCCACCAAAATAGAGAGTTTGAAAAACTAGCGCCCTCCAACACCCGAAACCCAAATTCTAGAGAGAAGTCAGAGCTTCTCACTCTAGAATTCTACTCCCGTTGCCTTTCCTTTGTCCAATGCTAGCTATGTTTTGTCAGAACTTCTTATTTGGCAAGGATGATGTTGGGCCTTGTTGATCTTTATGCTCATGGTTAGGGCTTGTTGGATGACCTGACCTTTTGGCATTGGCAGTTCATAGGCTGGACTGTTTTTGATGTTGGTTTGGGCTGTCTTGTGGACTTGTTGGTTTTTTTTTGTCAATAGTAAGGAGGGGGACCCTCAAAATATATTAGACGGAAAAATATGTACAAGATGATGATGGGCTTCAAGAAACCCAAACCCATGCCAAGGTTTACAAAGGCCCATGGCCCCCCAATGGGCTCAGCCCAAGACAAAAGCAATAGCATAAACAGGTTGAAAAAAACCTGGGCAAAACCCCAGCCCCGGCCTACAAAGAAGACTAGAGCTTGGACCAACATAACTAAAAGGCCCAGCCAGGGCAACCAGTTGAGAAGTAACACTCGTGCCTTTGACCCAACATGCAGCGCGAGAGCACAATGTCATGCAAGGTGTCGATCGGGACTCAGATAGAACTCAGTGCCTGGTGGCTGCAGAGAGGAGGGAACGTGCAGACTTGTGTTGGTAACCTACCTCGAAGATCCTTTTTTTCCGCTCCATCCATAATGTGGAGATGATGCCAGTAAAGACTCTAGCAGTGGGAGTACCTTCAACAGGATGCCCTTAAGACCAGTTGGTGATTGCGCTCGTGAGGTCGATGAACTGGGTAGTCGGCCAGAGGCCAGCTAGGGCCCAGACCTTTTCAAAAAAGGAGCAAAACAAAAGAATGTGATCCAAGGATTCCTCAGCAGAACCGCACAAGACGCACTTGGAAACGATGATGATGCCTCATCTCTTGAGGGCGTCATGGGTTGGAAGTGCCTGCTGGATCGCTCTCCAGGCATAGAGCGCCTGACGGGGAATGACGCCCTTGCCCCCGACCAACTTGTACCACGAAATTCATTTCCGGCGAGGTCAGATGGAATCCCAGGCAGTGGAGAAAGTGAAACTATCCCCAGTCGGAGTCCAGATGATTCCGTCCTGGCCTCCGGCAATGGGGATCTCTAAGATGTGTTGCCAAAGGTCGTGCATGTCCAGAGTAATTGGTTGAGGTAGCCTCCAAGTGCCATCCTCAATGAATCGACGAACTGGAATGGTGTCATCACAGTCCAACTCCCTCGACAGTCTGGAGGTGGTAGAGGGAGGGATTGAGCCAGTAATGCCCGTGATCCAAGGGTCCAGGAAGAAGAAGGTATTGCTGCCATCCCCAATGACGAAGCGCATCAGAGGGCACCTAACTTCCCGAACGCGGAGCATGCTTCTCCAAGTCAAAGGACTTGTTGGTTTTGTTTGGTTCCTGCCATGTCATTGGCTTTAGGGGCCATGGGTCTTGTAGAGCGCCGCTCCTGAGGCTCCAACCGTCTTTGTATAGTTTTTCTCTTTTATTAATTTTAAGGGTATCCCTCCTTACTACTTTCAAAAGAAAAACTTCTAAAACATACCATGTTTCATGGGAAGTACTACAATTTGAGATATAATGGAATTGATCTTGACTAATTGCACAAAATAGAGCATTTAATCCTTTAGCATCCAATGTAGCTAAATTCATTTCATTTTTATTTCACTCCTTATAATTCTTCTTACTAGGAGTGTATCCATTTACAATGATATCCCACAAATCAAGATTAATGGATTTAAGATAGATTTGCATTCTAGATTTTCGATAGTTATAATTTATACTATCAAATAATGGTAGATAATTAATACTTTGGCCTTCTACAACATGATTGTTATTAAATGATGATGATGAAGAGTCATTATCTAGTAGATAATTAAATGTAAATTCTAGATAAACCTTGCTGTGATACCAATTATAATGATCTTAGGCTCACTAAAGAAGTTGTGAATAGTGAATTTAGGAATATTATGCAATTTAAAGTGTATTTTACAATTTTAAGTAAATAACAAGTAAATGAAGCAAGATAAAGGATTTGACTGTTAAACTAAAATATACAAAGAAGGAGATGAAAGGCAATGAAAATGTACACAAAAGATTTATAGTGGTTTAGCCCTCCTGGTCTAGTACACTCCTTGAGAATCCCTTGAGAGTTTCCTTATTCTAATCTTGTTTTGGGCCAAGATCCTACCGTTACACTTCCTTGATGAACCCTCGTCAAGATTGTGTAAAAAACCACAGATACCTCTTCTCACAACCATAAAAGAGATGATTTAACAAATATAAAATTACAATACTTACTTTTCGTACTTCTTCCAAATATTTGACAAGGTTGATGAATTGAAGTGAAGCTTCTTGCTGAAATGGTGGAGAATTCTAGTTAAAGATGTGCTTGAAGCTCTTTTTAATATATGAGAGTGGAATGTTTGTTTTTGGGCTTTGAAAATTCTTACAAAGGTTTCTCAATGAAGCTCTTGTAGTTGTGTATCTTTGGAGCACAACGGAGGGTCCTATTTATAGAAAAACACTAAGGGAAATGTGTGTGTAACGTCTATAGTCATTTCTTCATCTTCTTTTTGTAAAGTTCATGAGAACTCTTCTTGGACATATTAAGAAGGTTATCTCACAAATATATTTTGTTATCATCAAAATCAAAGGCTAGCTAAAAAGCCAACAAGTTGCACTGGCTTGGTGTGTGTTTGCCCTAGATTAGTAGCAACAAGTGAAGGATTTATTTGTCCTTTCACCAAAGGAACATTGGATCCTCACCTCCTATTGGCCCATGTGGATCTAGGCATGGACAATGTCCCATCTCAACCATGAAGCCTCCCATGATATTTTTAATCCTAACCACACCACCTTGATCAATTTTAAACCATTGCAAGTGGCAGCAGATGAGAATCTACAACTCCCTTTCAAACCCATCGCTTATATAACTAGCCATCTCCTCCGACAAGCGATTTTCTTTGTCCTTGTTCACTCTCGTCGATTCCCAGCATTCTGCTCTAGCTCCAGATGCATCCAGCACCTCTTCAGAAACATCTTTGGCCTCCATTCCTCCTCCACCAATCTGACATTCACCACCCCACACCACCCAAACCCAGTCCTATCCAAAGCTATCCCAGCATCACCCCACCATTCCATTGCTTCTGAACGTCATCCAGAGATCCACGTGCCATACTCCTCACATCTAGAATTCAACGAGCACTATATCAGCTATCATCTGCTGAACCAAAGCTCGACACTAGAACTACAACCCAGTTGTGTTAGGATGCACCATTTTTGGGCACGACAGGTGCCCCACTCATTCTACCTCATTTTCATAACATTTCTACATTATCTAGTTATCCTCTTCTTCTTGAATTGCATTGTCGTTCACCATTTTTTACATTGCATCCTATCAGTAGATGGCTAATGACCTATGCAAGGCCAATGACACCTAAGCATGTGGTCAGAGTCGTCCCAGTGCACCTCTTTCATCCTCCTTCATCCTACTCAATACCTTGAGGCTTTATCTAGGTTCCTGGCTGATGTTAATGACTTGCTGGACTCAAGCAAGGTTGGGTGATCCCATGAAGACGAGTAGAGGAGTCCATGCATCCTTGTTTTGTTTGGTTGCTTTCTGGGTATTTGTCCTACTCCCACGATTTCCCAACCATCCTAGAGGGCCTACATCCCTAGCCTCGACCACGGTTCGAGAAGGGAGCATCGTTCAACGGTGAAGTCCAATGGGAGGAGGAAGACATCGTTTGCCCCCAATCCTTTTATACTGCATGCTTGCCTTTACTTATGATCATGCTATGCTTTGGGATGTTTGGATTGAGTTTCATTAGCCTCTGTTACCCAGGGAGGGTGATGAAAGCTTGTTGTCTGATGTTGATTTTTAGGTTGCATGCCGATACCGTGTATGGGTCATGCAGATTGCCAGGCCTAGTGCTCAATCTGACCATGGCCTCACCCTTACATACTATTTTATTTTAGCTTGTAGTTTGTGTTTCGATTTCGCAACAGTTTACTTCTCTGATTGATTGTTTGCTCTGCTTGTTTGTGTACTTGGATGAGTGTTTTGGACCTTGTAACTCTTGTTAAGGACGATGAAAGTCTGTTATCTAATGCACATCTCTGGACAACATGTGTGAGCCACAGGTGGGTCGCATGGTTTGGCCAGACCTAGTGCTCAACCAGACTGAGTCCACCTTCTTGTTTGCTTCACTTGATCTATTTTTCTACTCATATTCTTTGATTCAGTACTAATTATTACTCTGATTTTTTTTTGTCAGAAGTAAGGAGGGAGACCCTCAAATGATATAAAATGAAAAACTATACAAAAGTGGCTGGGCCCTAAGGCCCCACCAGGAACAAGATGCTCAGCAAGGCCATCGAAACCAAAACAACAATGCTGCATCCCAGAGAGGATTGTTACCTGTGAAGCTGCCCTCCGTGCAGTTCAGGGAAAGCTAGGATCCGACCTTAGCTCCCCAATCTTCATTCAGGTTGAGGCTAACTATCGTGAGCAGCTACGGTCCCTTTACTGGAGGGAAGAGATGCAGGCCTGACAGTAGTCCAGGATACACTGGCTCCGGGAGGGAGATGCCAATATGGCTTTTTTCCATGCCTCCACTAGGGCTCATTGGGCACGCAATTGCATCAGAAGCATTGTGATGGATGGGACAGTTGTTGTGGACATCTTGTCTATTGCTCAGCTGTTCGCTACCCGCTTCTGCAATATCCTCAGCGCTCCACTTGTGCGATGCCCTTTCCCCCACTACCTACGCTGCAGGCGAATCCCTACCGAGGTTAGCTCCCGCCTTTGCTCCCCTGCGAATACTAGCGAGATCAAGGAGACCTTCTGCCAACTTTACCCAAACAGGGCTCCGAGAGAGGACAGCTTCAACAAACATTTCTTCAATGACGCATGGCCGATTATTTCAGGAGACCTTCTGGACACTATCAACAACTTCTTCCACTCAGGCAAGTTGCTAAAGACTTTGAACCGCACAATCCTCTGTGTCATTCCCAAGGTGGTTGTTACGAACACACTCAACGACTACAGACCCATTGCACTCAACAATGTGCTCTACAAGATAATTTCTAAAACACTGGCTAACAGACTGAGAATGTTGTTGACTAGCCTCATAGATCCCAACCAGGTTGCTTTCATTTAGGGTAGAAGGATCACTGATGCCATTCTCCTGACACATTAACTCTGTCATAGTTTGCACACGTCCCGTAGGAAGGGCTACATGTGCATCAAAATTGACCTACGGAAAGCTTTCGACATGATTTAGAGGCCTTTCATCTGCGATGCCTTGAGGCATTTTGGTTTTCCCGACTGCTGGGTAAGGTGGATTGAGGAATGTTTGCACTACACCTTCTCCATCACCATCAACGGTAGTAGGTCCGAGTGGTTCAACTCAATCAATGGGTTACGCCAGTGTCGCCGTACCTATTTGTTATGGCCATGCAGATCCTCACTGCCCTCTTCAAACGTGCATCCTCTGGAGGGGAGCTTACGCCAATGAAACTGGGTGATGTTGCCATCTCCCACGTTATATTTGCCGATGATCTGTTGGTGTTCATGCGGACGGACAACCGGAACACTAGAGGCTTAAGGATAGTTCTGGGTCACTTCTCCTCTATCTTTGGACTGGAGCTCAACCACCAGAAGAGCTCAATTTATTTCGGCGGGCCAGTACCACATCGACGTTGGATATCCAGCCACCTTGCCATACCCGAAGGTTCCTTCCTGGTGCGGTACCTCGGGCTCCCACTGACTACCAAGCGACTGTCCGCTGTAGATTGTGGCCTGCTCTTGCGTGCTGTGGAAGCACGTTTGTAGTCTTGGAAGGCCAAATTACTGTCCTACACGGGTAGACTTGTGCTTATTCACGATGTGTTGGCCTCCCTTCACATCTACTGGACCTTAGTTTTCTCTCTGCCAGCCAACATCCATCGAGAGATTGACAGGAAGCTTATGCACTTCCTCTGGTTTGGGCAGGACACCCACCGGTGCTCTTTCCTCGCTTGGACCGAAGTCTATCTTCCGAAGAAGGAAGGATGGCTGGGAATTCATCGGACTACTGACTGCAACCTCGCTGGCATGCTTAAACTGTTCTGGGTGGTCGAGACCAGGCTTGACGCCCTTTGGGTCAAGTGGATGAGGCACTAGTATCTCCGGTCTCACTAGGGATGTTGCTAGAGCGCGAGGTCTCCGAACACTGCATCCTGGGCATGAAGGAGCATTTTCAAGATTAGGGATGTTGCTAGACCCTTGCTGAGGTATTGTATTTGGGATGGTCAAAGCACCTTCTTCTTCCTCGACCATTGGATCGTCGGGTCTCTCAGGAGCATCCACACGGAGGCGGCGATCCGACTAAGGAAGGAGTTGGGTGGTGATATTTCGCATCCGGTCAGCTCTTTCATTGGGGATGGTAGCTGGTACCTTCCTACCCGCACTACGCTGGATATGCACGAGCTCTGGCCTTTGATTCTCAATACACCAATTGCTGGGGGCTGTGATGTGCTCCGTTGGGCGCCTACAGGGGATTTTTTCGCTTTCACTTTTGCTTGGGAGGCCATCAGAGCAAGGGCTGATACTTGCAGTTGGGCGGGGCTACTGTGCGTGGAGGATTCTCTGTCGGGCTCTCCCAACTCATGACGCTCTGAAGCGTAGAGGAATTGTCGTGGTCTCACGTTGTATTTTGTGTGGCCACGTAAAGGAGAGTCTGGATCACCTATTCTGGTTGTGCCAATTCGCGGCACTAGTACGGAGTCTTGCAGGCCTTTGCTCAATTACGCTGGTTTTGACCCTTTGGGACGCACTACATCTCTGGATGAAGCCGCCGATGAGGGTGCCTCGGCCTGCCCTCACCAGGATGGTCACAAGTCTCCTCTCTGGGATCTGGATGGAGAGGAATAGGCGTACACATGAGAACAACTACAACCTAAGAACCGTTGCTGAAGTTCTCCACTTTGCTACGCGCCTGTGAAGCTGTACGGGGTTTGGCCTCTTTCGGTTTGTGGTTGCACGACACTGTACGCTCTTGGTCGCTCGGGAGGCATCCGATGAAGCCTCGGAGAACCCGGAGGAGCGTGCAGCATGGCACTGTTTCGATGGGTTCCCCTTTCTTGGTTATGTGGCGAGTGCGTCTTTTTTCTTTTGGCTACGGTCATCTGACGTTTGTCCAGGGCTGGGTCTTGGGCTCTGCTACAGTCATCTGGTCATTTGGCTGTTGGGCCTAATGCCTTTCCTGGATCTGGGCTTGGCTTATGTGGTGCCTTGCGCACCTGTTTGTGGACTTCTTAGTGCACTATTGTTTGTAATTTATGTACTCTGTTGTAATGTTTTGCTTGTGGGTTGTATGGGCCTTCTTGGCCATGGGCCTTGTTTTGGGGAGATGGACCCCTAACACTTTTGTATAGTTCTTTTCTTTATAACATTTGAGGGTCTCCCTCCTTAATTTTCGCAAAAACAACAATGCCCACACTGCCCACAATGACAGACTGTGCAAACAACATACAGAATGAACGAAAAAACAGATCTAAGGTAAGAGCACTAGGCTCATAACCAAAGATCAAACCAGGCAAGCTGCAACAAAACAGCAGTAGCAAGCCTACGAGCAACCTATCTCAAGCAGAGCGGTGTTGGAACTGCAACAGGTGTAGTGAGAGAGAGTCTACCTTCTCTCTAGGATCCTGGAGCACCTCTCGCATGTGGGCCTTCGTCTGCCAGTTGAATTTCAAATTCATGTTGGCGGGCTGGACTAATCGCGATTATGCGATTGGCTTAGTCCATGTGTCTGGCTGCCGTTGGCCCCTAATGGATATCCAATCCGAGTTTACTTCCTCCCCGTCGAGCCGTACTCTGGGCGACTTCCTTCCAGAGTCCAAGCGAGGCTCTGCTGTTACTATGGCTGGGAGGAGCAAGGATCCTTGCCCGTCCCGTCAAGACCATCTGGGTGGTAGAGGTGGTGCACCTAGTCGGGGAAGAGGTGGACGTGGCTCTGGGCCTCCCAAGCACTGTTCGAGGTCCCGACAACGTTCACGCCCTCCCCTAGATAACCGTGGCACCTCCGCCACTGGGAACCCCATTCCGTGGGCTGATAGATGCTTAGGGACGCAACATGCTCATTCTAGGGCCCTCAGCTTCTTTGCCCCAACTCTCAAAGACAGCATTAAGGTTGCCGTTTGCCCACCTGAGGAAGTTGCAAAAGCTACATCCAACTAGAACATGGTACTCATCGGCTACTTCATTGGCCTTAAGCCCTACGCTCCTGCATTGGTTAAATACTTCTAGCGCATTTGGGCGACGACTGGAGACCTTCAGCTGCTCCCTTGGGGTAATGGCTTTTTGCTTTTCAAGTTCTTAGACAACAGTGACATGGAACGCGCACTGGATGGTGGCCCTTGGATTGTTAAAGGAAAGCCACTGATTCTTCGCAAATGGATGCCAGAATCCAAGTTTCAGAAAGATAAACTCTCCACCCTACCCATATGGGTCAAGTTTCCAAATTTGCCGCTACGATTCTGGTCTTCCTCGTTGATCAGTAGGGCAACAAGCACACTGGGGACTCCACTGTACATGGATGAAGCTACTGCGTCTGGAACCAAGGTGGATTACACCCAGGTATGCGTCGAGATCGATGCCCAATTCAACTTTCCCTCTTCTACTTTCATGGAGGTCGGGGGGGCTCTGGAGGAGATTTCAGTCGCCTACGACTAGACTCCCCAACCTTGCATAGTCTGCAACTCATTCGAGCACGGTCAAGGCTCCTGCTCTATTCAATCTTCAGACATCCCGCCTTCTGAACCTATTGTGCAGTTGACAAATAAGGAGCTGGGGAAGGCCGGCATGGATCCTGGAAGCACTGCATCAACTATGCAAAGGAACTCCCTCCCAAGCCCTTCCTCAGATCTTCTCTGTGGAGCCCAAGGGCATTCTGATGATCCACAGATATCCCTGGCCCCGGAGGCAGGTTCTCCATTTGATGGCATCACTTCTATAGAAACGACACACTCCCCTAGGGCATCTCTCGTCCGTAAGAGAGGTTCGAAGCACAAAGGAAATTCGTTTGTCAAGAAGCACTCAGTGAGGGAGACCAGAACCTGTTCAAATGCATTAGAGGTGCTAGACAACCCTGATATTGATGTTGAAGTGTTGATTCTTAAAGCGCAACAAACTTGGAAGACAATTCATCCGAGACTCTTGGGTGCGTCTAGCAGAGACCTTCCCCCAGACAAGCCGGACTTGCCGGAGTGCTCTCCGGGACGTTCAGTATGTTGATTCTCTACTGGAACGTGTAGGGTTTGAATGACGGTGGCAAACTCCGTGCGATCAGGGACTTTACTCGCTGTCGCAATTGCGACATCATCTGTCTCCTGGAGCACAAGTTGAAGCACAATATCGATAGGATCTGCAAGCAACACTAGGGCTCATTCTGTCTGCTTGACAATATTCTAGATGACCACTCAGGATGAATTCTTGTTCTCTGGAACAAAGAGAAGGTCCATCTCACTCTGGTGTCCCAGACAGCACAATTAATGCAGTTGGAAGTCTCTTACCCCCACCTCCCCCGCGTCATGTTTACAGTGGTCTATGCTGCAAATGATGTGGCCTCCCGAAGGGTCCTTTGGGCCAGCCTAACTTCGCTCCGACCCATGCTACCCTGGATGCTTACAAGGGATTTCAACTGCACTCACCACGATTATGAGAAATCCGGAGGGAGTCGCAGCTACCAGACTTCCATGGACGATTTCAATGCTTTCATCGCTACGGCGACACTACATGAGATGCCCACCTTTGGCGAGGAATTCACCTGGTGCAACCGCCAGCATTCCAACCCCATCTCCTGCAGACTAAGTTGAACTCTCATCTCCTTCGAGTTCTTGGACGCTTTCGAGAACAGCAACACCTTTGTTGGTCTTCGCTATCTAAGCGACCGCTCCCCTCTGGTCACCTTCCTAATGAGCGAGTCTGTTAGCCAGCGCAATCACTTCCAGTTCTATAAGCACTGGACATCCCACCTGGACTTTCTTGAGGTGGTGGTCGAATCCTGGAGGCACCGACCGGTGGTAACCCCACATTCACCTTCACCAGCAAGCTCGCTAATCTCCATCGTCGGCTCTGGCCCTGGCCTTTCCGCACTTTTTGTCGGATACCTAATAGGATTGCCTCTTGTGAGAGCGCTCTCCTCTGCATTCAGGAGAAACTAAGCAAAGATCCCTTCTCCTCCGCTAACCTCCAAGATGAAACCAACTACTGCTCGCAACTGAAAGAGCTATACTGGCGAGAAGAAATGACCGCTTGGCAACACTCCAGGATCAGGTGGATCAAGGAGGGAGATGCAAACAAGGCAATCTCCCATGCCTCTACTAGAGCCCGTCGGGCACGCAACACCATCAGACACATCAACTTTGAGGGAGAGACCCGGTGGTAACCCCACTTTGAGAGTATTTCTTTTCCTCAAATCCCTGCCCGAAGGACTATCTCCCTGGAAGCCAAAAATACCCTTTGCTCTCTAGCCACGAGGGAGGAACTCCGTGACGTTGTTAAATGTCTCAGCTCCAATGGAGCTCCTGGAGAGGATGGGTTTAATGGGCACTTTTACCGCACCGCTTGGCCTATCATTCAAGAGGACTTGCTCGGAGCTGTTAACAACTTCCTCCGATCCAACCATCTGCTAAAGAAGGTGAACCAGACCCTCTACCTCATCCCCAAGAAGGGGATACCGGATTCAATCGACGACTATCGTCCCATTGCTCTCTGCAATGTGATGTACAAAATTTTCTCCAAAATTCTGGTGAACAGGCTGCGCACCTTGCTCCCCATGCTCATCGATTTCAATCAAGCTGCTTTCATTCGCAGTAGGAGAATCAGCGATTCTATTCTATTGGCACATGAACTTTGCCATAGCATGAGCTCATCCCGTAAGATCGGCTATATGTGCCTGAAACTCGATCTCCAGAAGGCCTTCGATACGATCCAACGACCCTTCATCTGCGCAGCTCTCCACCACATGGGATGCTCCGAGAGATGGACCCGTTGGATCTTCGAATGCATGAACTACCGCTTTTCAGTAGTCACCAATGGCACAAGGTCCGAGTGGCTCTCCTCCACCAATGGTTTGCGCGAAGGCGATCCATTGTCTCCGTACTTGTTTGTCGTTGCCATGCAGATTATGACGGAGCTCCTTAAGCTCACAGCATCTAGGCAGGAGATCGATCCTATGTGATTGGGAGATCTTTCCATTTCCCACATCATCTTTGCCGACGACCTGATGCTGTTCTTGAAAGCCGACAAGAAAAGCGCCAGAGGACTAAAGACCTTATTGGACAATTTCTCAACTCTATCTGAACTCACCATCAACTACCAGAAAAGCTCCATCTTTTTTGGAGGGCCAACTACTCACCGTCAATGGATAGTCTCCCATCTTGGGATTTCGAAGGGCGAACTCCCTGTTCGGTACCTTGGTTTGCCGCTAACCTCCAAACGCCATACAGCTGCTGACTGTGCCCCCTACTCAACGTGTTGGATAACAAACTGCAATCTTGGCAAGTGAAGTTTCTTTCATACGCGGGAAGATTGCTCCTCGTCTGATCTGTTCTCGCTGCCCTACACACGTACTGGAGCTTTGTCTTCGCGTTGCCATCCAGTATCCTTCGTGAACTCGACCGTTGTCTCATGCGGTTTCTATGGTTCAGGCTGGAGCCTGCCAGATGCATTTTCATCTCCTGGAAGTCAGTTTGCTTTTCGATCTGTTCGGGCGGACTTGGCATCCACCGTACTTGCAACTACAACCAAGCAGGGATAGTCAAACTCTTTTGGGAGGTGGAAACTAACATGGATTCTCTTTGGATTAAGTGGATGAGGAAGAATACCTAAGGGGGCGTTCCATTTGGTGTGCCAGGCCACCAAACGCCGCCTCATGGGCTTGGCGAGGTATTCTATGCCTAAGGAAAATCGCTAAACCTCTTATACGATTTCAAATCGGAGACGGTAGAAACACCTTCTTCTTTCTGGACCCTTGGCTCGCTGGCCATCGCTAGGAAATCCCCACCCAACTTGCCCACAGGCTCTCAAGTGATCTTGGTTGCGAGGACGCTTGCCCTGTTAGCTGTTTCATCGATGGTGGCAATTGGAACCAACCGCCTCCAACCACGCTGGATATGCACGACCTCTGGCCGAATATTCTCGCGACACCCATCTCAGGGGGACTAGACTGATTCATCTGGGTGCCAACGGGAGACCAGTTCTCCTTCAAGTCCGCCTGGGATGCCCTACGACCCTACCAGGCCAGTATCCACTAGGCCGGTCCGATCTGGAACAAGGATACCATCCCTAGACAGGCCATCTGTGCTTGGAGGGCACTTCGCAGGGATCTGCTGACGCACGATGCCTTGCTGCGAAGAGGCATTGCGGTGGTCTCCAAATGTGTTCTCTGCAATTCAGAGATGGAGACCCTGGATCACCTCCTCTGGTCGTGCCACTTCTCATCTCAAGTCTGGGCTCTTGTTGGACATCTCTTGTACCACCCGAAAGACTCCCTTCGGTATGTAGTCGACCGGTGGACTCAGGGTCAGCACCCAGTCCTCGGAGCACCGAATGCCAAGATGTTCATTGGCATTATCGACGGGCTTTGGATGGAGAGGAACAAGAGGATGTTTGAGGATGGATATCGGCCGAAAACCCCCAACTCGATCCTCCACGAGGCTATTAGGTGCTAATCCATGGCTGGACAATGTCGGCAGAACTCAGACTTTTCGATGCATGCTACTGTGCTTTATGTCGTATGCGCCACTGTATAGGAGCAACCCTCGGTGGTAGTAATTTGTCTGTTTTTGCAGTTTGATGGGCCTGGAGTACCAGGCCAAGGTGGCCACATGCTTCCTATAACTTTGACTTTTGCTTGTGGACGCGAACTCAGTCTGTTCTTGCTTGGGCTGGGCCAACTGCGAGGGTCTGGCAATGTTCCAAAGCACTGGGCTTGTAGTTCATGTATCTGGCTGTTGTCTTGTAGACTTTAGGTCCTGTCTTGATTTGTGGGCCATGGGCCTTATTGCTTATAACTGTCGGTTGATCATTGTATGATCTTAACCATGTTTGTATAGTTTCCCTTTTGTTATAAAATTTGAGGGGCTCCCTCCTTACTCTTGACAAAAAAAAACATATAGAATGAACCCAAAGTCCAAGCCCCTCAAAAGTAATGTAGTCACAAACCCAAGCCCACAGACAGGAGCAAAAACAAAAGCGAACACAGGCCAGTATTACAAAGAGCTGCACCTCGTAGGCCCAACACAGAGCAACCCAAAGACAGAGTGCTACTTGGGCTGCCAGCCAAGTCAATACGAATCTAAGCCACAGCCCAACATCACAGCAATGTAGCGCAACATATTAAGTCCCGCACAGTATTATGCAGCCCAAAGCCACAACAGCATGCAGAAGGGGTCGTCGAAGGCTACTTCCTCTAGCATTCCGATCACCCAAGACATCATCTCCCAATGGCATCTAACAGGATAGCCGAGGTGATCTGGGGTGATACCCAACCTCATAAGTCCTCTTGTTTCTTTCCTGCCAAATGCCAGAGATGACTCCTGTGACATATGAGCCTCATTATCCATTTTTATTTGTAAATCATGTAATTAATTGTGATATTGTTTAAATGGTTTTTTTTTTGCCAGAAGCAAGGAGGGATGCCCTCAAAGTATATAAAATGAAAAACTATACAAGGTAGGATTGACCCACGGGCCCAACCATAGCGCAAAGCTAAAACAAGGCCCATGGCCAACAAGGCCCAAACTAGCCACAAAGCACAGTAAGTGCAAACAAGTAAAAAACACAGCCCAGGCCCTAGAGAACCTACAGACCCGAGCCCAAGCCTGCAAGTAAACAGAAATAAGAATCTGAAAACACGTCCTTGCTATGCAGAGACCCAAGGCAACCCCACAAACAGAGTGCCTCCAGATACAGTGGCATGCAAAAACAAAGAGCCCAGAACCAAACATCCACTGAGAAGCCTCATCTAACAGCGTCGCAGAGAACCATCCTAGCTGAGCACAGGGAGTAACCGACATCATAGGTCCTACGGTTCCTTTCTTGCCAGAGGGTTTAGACAATTCCTGTGATTCTCCACGCTAGCGCCAACCGATCCAGTCTGGTGGCACACTGCATCCAATTAGACAGTAGCCCAAAGATAGTGTTCACCGCAGGGACCACGCCGAGGCTCGCCAAATCCCACACCTGATAAGAAAACAGGCAGGACCAAAGTAGATGGTCTAGGGTCTCTTCTGCCTCTTCACAAGGGACACAGCGAGACACCACCACAATGCCTTTGCGCCGCAGGATGTCATGAGAGGGGAGGGGTCGCTTGAGGGCTCACTAGGTGCATATAGTGTGTCGAGGGACCACACCCTTGTGCCAAACAAGAGCAATCCAGTAGCCTTAAGGGCACGGGGGCAGATAGACTCCCACGCAGAACGATAGGAGAAACTCTCACCCGAGGGAATCCAGATAATCTCATCCTCCCTGTCGGAGATAGTAGTATCGGAGATCACAGGCTAGAGTTCATGCATGTCAAGCGTAGTGGATGGAGGAAGCAGCCATCGACCATCCACGAAAATGTGGCTAACCAGACAAGTGTCGTCGCACCTTAGATCTTGGCAAAGTCGACGAAAAGCAGAGGACGAAATTCCATCATGGAAGCCAAGGATCCACGGGTTAGAGAAGAATAGAGTGTGGCACCCGTCACCAATGCAATAGCGTAGTAGTGGCCTGACCACATCGCACATCTTGAAAATGCTCTGGCATGCCCATGACACTGAGTTAGGCGGCCACGAACACCAGATGGTGCACCCCTTGGCATATTTCTTCCTCATCCATTTGACCCAGAGTGCATCACGGTTCGTTACCAGATCCCAGAAGTTCTTAAGAAGACCAACCTGGTTGCAGATGTGCACACTTCGGATACCCAGGCCTCCCTCCTTTTAGAAGGCAGACCTCGCTCCATGAAACAAAGGAGCAGCCCGAGGCCCCATGAACAAACCACAAAAAGCACATCATTCTCTGGTCGATGTTGCGGAGAACACTCATCAGTAGGCAAAGACAGAGGTCCAGTAAAGGTGAAGCGTAGAGAGAAATGATCTGATAAGAACCAACCGACCGACATACAAAAGGAGCTTAGCTTTCTATGACTTGAGACGCTTGTCCACGGCACGCAAGAGAGGGGCATAGTCAGCGGCAAAAAGACGCTTAGGAGATAGTGGCACTCCCAGATATCTCACGGGGAATTCTCCTTTAGGAAGGTTCAAGTGGGAGGAGATCTGGTGGCGATGTTGGATGGGCCCTCTAAAGTAGATAGCACTCTTCTACCGATTGAAGTCCAGCCCTGAAGACAAGGAAAACTTGTCCAATAGCATCTTCAATCTTCTAGCATTCTTCATGTCTGCTCGAAGGAAGACCATAAGGTCATCAGTGAAGATAAGGTGGGAGACAGTGAGATCACCCAACTGCACGGGATCGAGTTCCCCACGGGATGTCGCTCTCTTGAAGAGATCAGACAAGAGTTGCATGGCGACTACAAAGAGGTACGGAGAGAGGGGATCCACTTGACGGACATCAGTAGTGGAGGAGCACCACTCCAATCTCTCGCCATTAACAATAGTTGCAAAATCGTACTGCATGCATTCCTTAACACACCCTGTCCATCTGGTGGAGAATCCCGCATGGCGGAGAGCATCACAGATGAAAGGGCGCTGGATCAAGTCAAACGCCTTTTGGAGATCGAGCTTGACACACATGTAGCCTTTTCTCCTCGAGATATGCATGCTATGGCAAATCTCATGAGCCAGTAGAATAGCATCACCTATTCTTCTGCCCTGGTTTGGATCAATTAGGCAGGGCAGTAGAGTCTTCAGTCGGTTTGCCAGGATTTTGAAGTTGATTTTATAGAGAACATTGCACTAGGCAATCCGTCTGAAATCCTCCATGGTGTCTATGACGTTCTTCTTGGGGATGAGACAAAGAATTTTTCGATTAACTCGCTTCAGCATTCTGCCGGAGCGAAGGAAGTTGTTGACAGCTTTCAGCAAGTATCCAGAGATAATAGGCCAGGCGAGCCGGTAGTAGTGGCCATTGAAGCCATCCTCCCCAGGAGCCCTATTGGGGTTAAGAGTAGCGACCACTGCCTTCAGCTCTTCCAATGAGCAAAGGAAGGCGTTGTCTTCAGCATAGATGGTGTTGCTGATAAGGTAGTGAGGGAAATGGTTAACTGCCCGCGTGGTGTTGAGGATAGTTCGGAACATCATAAAGAAAAGTGAGGTGATATGCTGTTGGTTGACCACTGACTCTCCCTCATAGGAGATGCGAGGGATTTGATTACGCGCCCAGCGTTTGGTGGTGGCATGGAAGAATGCGGTATTAGCATCCCTGTCCGTCATCCACCAAATTCTGGAGTGCTGCCAAGCCACCATTTCCTCTCTCCAATAAAGCTCCTTCAACTGGTTACGGTAGTTGGACTCCACTTGAAGAAGGATCAGTGAGTTGGGGTCCAAATTGGTCCTTATTTGCAAGGACTTGAGAGAGGCCTCACAGACCCTGATCCGCTAGGGTGCCATAGGCTTGTCCGGAGGCTAACCATTGCATCCGGGTCTCATCCGTTCAGAATAAGGGACTGCAACGCAGAGGCACACCTTATGCATGGAAAACCCCCACTCTAGAGAAGGAGACCTGCTCAAATGCTTTTGAGGAACTAGACTCGTCAGAGGATGACATAGAGGCCCTGGTTTTTAAAGCCCAACAGTCTCAAAAGACCATTCACTCGAGGCTGCTTGGAACGACCAGCCGCGAACTCCCGTCGAAGCCTGTGAACTCACCGAAGCAGCCCCCAGGGCGGTGCTGAATGGCCATCCTATGTTGGAATGTCCAGGACCTGAATGATGGTGGCAAGCTCCAGGCGATACAAGATTTTTCCCATCGTCGCAGCTACGATATTATCTACCTCCTAGAACACAAACTAAAGCATGACGTTGAGCGACTCTGCTGTAGGAACTAGCCGTCCTTCGGAGTGCTCACTAACTCTAACATGGCTCCCTCTAGACGCATCCTTGTGCTTTGGAACAGGGCGACTATGAATCACTCACTTTTTGGCCAAACAAGCCAATTTATGTAGCTCGAAGTATCTATCTTTCCCCTGCCTCGCTTCGTACTCACTGTTGTTTATGCTACGAATGATCAAGTATCCAGGAGGTCCCTTTGGGATGGTCTTCACTCGCTGAGACCATCGTTGCCCTGGGTGTTAACTGGAGACTTTAACTGCATTCGAGGTGACTTCGAGAAGCTAAGCGGAGGCCGCAGCTGTCAGGCAGCTATGGAGGACTTCAACAGTTTCATTAATGGAGTTGCTCTCCTTGAAATGCCCACGAGTGGTGAGGCGCACACCTGGTGCAACTTGCAACCTGCTAACCCCATTTCCAGCAGGCTGGATCGCTCATTGATTTCCATGGAGTTCCTTGACGCTTTTGCTAACTGCACCACCATCATTGGCCTGAGGCACGTCAGTGATCACTTTGCGCTGATGATTTCCCAACGGGGCGAGACAAGGAAGCCTCGAAATTTTTTCAAAATTTTCAACCATTGGACGAGCCACCCTGATTTTCTCGTGCTTCTTGCGGACTCCTTGGGTTTCTAGTGCACTGGGAACCCTACTTTCATGTTCCTCAGGAAGCTGGAGCACCTTCATTATCGTCTATGGGGATGGGCACAATGCACCATTAGAAATATCCCAGAGAGGATCTCCTCCTACGAGACATCCCTGATTTCGATTCAGGGGGAGCTTCGCCTGCACCCGTGTTCCTCTGTTTTTCTCCAAGCAGAACATAATTAGAAGGCTCAGTTGAAGGACTTATATTGGAGGGAGGAGATGCGGGCTTTGCAGTAGTCCTGGATCCGTTGACTGCACGAGGGGGATGCCAACATGGCTTTCTTTCATGCCTCGACCAGAGCTCGCCGGGTGCGAAATTGCATACGCAGCATCACAACTGAGGAAGGTACCATTGTGGATTGCTCGACAATTGCCGTCCTCTTCGCCTAGAGATTCAGTTCCCTCTTCAATAAACAACACACCTGGAGCCCTCTTCCCAGCCTCCCTGGTAAGGTGATCTCCGAGGAGGCTCGTAACAACATCTGCACCTTGGCGTCTAGGGAGGAACTTGAGTCGGCCATCAGAACTTTAAATCCTACCCACGCCCCTGGTGAGGATGGTTTCAACGGCCATTTCTTCCAGCGGGCTTGGCCAGTCATTTCATACGATCTTTTAGCAGCAATCAACAATTTTCTCCGCTCAAACAGGCTACTAAAGCAACTAAATCGAACTTTGCTATGCCTCATCCCGAAATCTGGAGTGCCCAAAACACTCGATGATTTCCGGCCCATTGCTCTCTGCAATGTCGCCTACAAAATACTCTCTAAGATCCTCGCGAATAGGTTGCGCCCTCTGCTTCCTGATCTCATCGATCCCAATCAGGTTGCTTTCGTCGGAGGAAGAAGAATCTATGATGCCATCCTCCTCGCACATGAACTCTGCCACAGTCTTCATACGTCGTGGAGGAAAGGGTATATGTGCATCAAAATTGACCTCCGTAAAGCCTTCGACACAATACAATGGCCATTCATCTGTGATGCTTTGCAACATTTTTGTTTTCCTACCAAATGGATCTGATGGATCGCTAAATGCATGAATTACAGATACTCTATTATCACCAATGGCGAGAGATCAGGGTGGTTCTCTACTTCCAATGGACTACGCCAGGGTGACCCTCTGTCGCCGCTCCTCTTTGTGATTGCCTTGCAAATCTTGATGGACCTTTTCAAGCACGCCGCCTCCAGGGGCGAGCTGGAGCCAATGCAGTTGGGGGAACTTGAAACGTCCCACGTTTTCTTCGCCGACGACCTGATTGTCTTCTTGCGGGCCGATAAGCAAAATGCTCGAGGCCTACAAAGAATCCTCGACTCCTTCTCCTCCATCACTACGCTGGCTCTCAATTTCCAGAAGAGCTCCTTGCACTTCGGTGGGCCTGTACAGCATCGGCGATGGATCTCCAGCTATTTGGGTATTCTTGAAGGCACATTCCCAATGAAGTATCTTGGCTTGCCATTAACCACCAAACGACTCTCTGCTACGGACTGCGCCCCTCTTCTGCGCGTAGTGGACAACTGGCTCCAATCGTGGAAAGCAAATCTCCTCTCGTACGCTGGCAGACTGATACTCATTTGCTCTGTTCTCGCTGCACTTCACCTCTACTGGACCTTGATGTTTACTCTCTCGGCAAGTGTCCACCGTGAGCTTGACAGGAGACTGATGCATTTCCTATGGTTTGGACACGAAGCCTCCAGATGCTCCTTCATCTCTTGGATGAACGTTTGTCTCCCTAAGAAGGAGGGGGGCTTGGGATCCGCCGGACTTCAGACTCTAACACCGCTGGCATCCTTAGGCTGCTCTGGGATGTCGAGACTAGACTTGAGGCCCTTTGGGTCAAATGGATGAGGAAGAAGTACCTCAAGGATCGCTCAATTTGGAGCTCGCGACCTCCTAGCTCTGCCTCTTGGGCATGGAGGTGCATCCTCAGGTTGCGGGACATTGCACAGCCGCTAATGAGGTATAGGATCGGTGATGGTAGGAATACATTTTTCTTCTTAGATCCTTGGCTTGCAAGCCCACCTCGGACCATCCCTACCATGATTGCTCAGCGTCTTCGGGTGGAACTAGACTGCGAACGCTCTTCCCCAGTCAGCAGTTTCATTTCCAACGGCCGTTGGTGCCTCCCGAGACCCACCACGATGGACATGCACGACCTCTAGCCCACGATTCATTCAACACCGATTGTGGGAGATTCAGATGTGATCACCTGGGAGCCTACCAGAGGCCAATTCACCTACAAGACTACTTGGGATGCCATTCGACCTCGAGCGGAGGTCTGTCTTTGGACTGAACTTATCTGGAGTCATAGTGCCATCCCCCGTCATGCCCTCTGCGCTTGGAGGGCAATCCGCCGTGGCCTCCCCACCCACGACGCACTCAAACGACGGGGTATCATACTGGTTTCATGATGCATTCTCTGTCAGAATGCTGAGGAAACTCTTAATCATCTTCTCTAGCTGTGCCCATTCGCCGCTCGAGTTTGGGGCCTTGCCGGACTCTAGGTGGAAGCATTTGTGACCTTCACCAACGAGATCAATCACTGGTGCATGCATCCCAAGGGGGAAAATCGCGCTCGTACGTCTAGGGTCCTCACTAGGCTTATTGCTCGTATTTGGGAGGAGCGAAACAAGCGCACACATGAGGAGGACTATCACCCACGATCTGTGGAGGAGGTGGTGCAAGTCTTGCTTTCCACTGGACTTCAGTGATGCATGGCATTGTGACTCACATGTGTTCTGGATCGATTGTAGGACGACCATCCATTGTTTTGTTCGTGGATGGTGGATACTATCGTGAGCACCTTTCTACGTGGCCTCTTGCCTTTGGATAAGACCGCGGAGCATTTTCGCCGCATGACCGGTTTTGACGTTTTGTGCTGTACTGGCTATTGGGTTGTTCTAGGCTTCAGACTATCCCTGCCTCTATTGGCTAGCGAGTTTACTGTTTGATAGGGGTTTAGCCCATGGGGGACCAGGGACTGTGCTTGTTTTTTTTTGTAGTCAGGCTTAGCCTATTGGGGCCTTCTATTGAACTCGGGCTGGTATGTTTGGGGGCCTCAGCCTGTTTCGATTCCATGGGCTTTTGCAAGCGTTTTCTTCTGCTTGGGTTTTTTTGGAGCCCACAGTTTTTTGTTCATATTTTATTTTTAATATAATTTGAGGGTTGCCTCCATACTCCTAGAAAAAAAATTGGTTCCTCTGGGTGCTCCTTTGTCTCTTGGAAGGAGGTTTGCCTAACGAAGGAGGAGGGTGGGTTGGGCATCCACAGCGTAAGCGTCTATAACCAGGTTGGACTTCTAAAGTTATTTTGGGATCTGGCGACCAATCGCGACGCACTTTGGGTTAAGTGGATGAGTGGTAAATACATCAAGGACCGCTCCATTTGGTGTGCTCGGTCGCCCAACTATGCATCCTTGGAGTGGAGAAGCATCATGCGGATGCTCGATGTGGCTAGGCCACTACTACTCTATCGTATTGGGGATGGCAGCTGCACCTTCTTCGTCCATGATCCCTGGATTCGTGGCTTCCCAGGAGGCATCCCTTCCCCAGTCGTGCGACGCCTTCTCCTCGACTTGCACTGTGCAGACTCATGTTTAGTCAACAAGTTTGTTGGGGAAGGTCACTGGCAGCTCCCTCATCCCACCACACAAGATATGCACGATCTATGCCCCACAATCTCCGGGACTCCCATTTCTGGTAGGGAGGACGAGATTCTCTGGACTCCCTCGGGGGAGCTATTTTCTTACCACTCAGCATGGGATGCCATCCGCCCTCATTCCCAGAAGGTCATCTGCTCTTCCTTGGTCTGGCACAAGGCTGTCCTCCCTCGCCATGCCATTTGTGCTTGGCATGCTCTCCGGCATGCGCTTCTCGCTCATGATGTCCTGAGGCGACATGGAGTCATGGTTGTCTCCCGTTGCACCCTGTGTGAAGTAGCAGCAGACTCCCTAGATCACCTCCTCTGGTTCTGCCAGTTTTCCACCAAGGTCTGGGCGATTGCAGGGCTTGGCGTGGATCCTCTAGGTAACGCGTTGAGTGGGGATGATGCACTGCAAGGGATCTTGACACACTGGTTGTAGCTCAGATCCAGCAGTGACCGATCAAATACAGCTAGGATGTTCACTGGCAGTGTCTATGGCATCTGGCAAGAAAGGAATCGGCGGTCCTATGTGGAGGGCTACTCCCACGTTCAGCCAGGGCTGTCCTCCTGGACTCCGGCTACCAGTCCACCTTCCCTATTTGAGCAGGTGGCGGGTTGCATGGCGCTGTTGCCCAGACCACACCTGTTGTTTGCGCCCCTTCCCCTTTTGATTCTCGTTTGAATTGTGTGGTTGATGGAATCATGAATGGTTTGAGGTGTTTTGAAGTGGACTTGAGAGTCTACACCCCATGATTTTATAGAAATTGTTGGTGTATGTTTGGGGGGTCTGATCGGGAATCCCACTTTGGGCGAATACCACTGTCGCAGAACAGGAGTGTGCCCTGTTTGCAAGAAATTCGGTATACCGAAATCCTAACAGATTAAGCCAGAACCTAAGGTTCGGTAGACCGAAATTTCACAGTCGACTAGAACAGGTGGTTTTGGCATATCAAAAATTTTCGGTATACTGAAACAGGAAATTTTGGAATACCGAATTGAAAATTCAGTATGCCGTTTTTTTTTTGAAGTAAGGAGGGAAGCCCTCATATATAGAAAAGAAAAAACTTTACAAAAATTATTTGGACTGTAGGGCCGAACAAGAGCAGGTGCTCGACAAGACCAACATGGCCAAATACAGCTAGCGAAGCCCATACAACCCAACAAAATCAGGCAGGCAACCAATAACATTTGCAAAGGCTGGTGGCCACCCAACAGGCCTCTGCCCTAAACCACCAAAAACCCAAATAACTCCAGGCTCAGTGAAATACAATGGTCATCCATGCCCATACTACCCAACCAGGCCCATAGCAGACTGAAAAAGATGGCTGCACCACAAATGGCCTACCACACCCCAGCCCCCATGTGAGCACAACAGTGCCATGCAACAGACACCCCTCTGAAGCCCCCTGCCTGCGACAGCCCCCCCAAGCAAGATCAAGTTTGTAGAGCAAGTTGAAGAACACTAGCAGTCGGTCTCGGGTAGTAGTTGCCCTCATGCGTTCTCTTGTTCCTTTTTGTCCAGATCCCGTATAGGATTGCAGAGACCAATCTAGTAAGGACAGCCATTGGGGTCCAAAGCAGCCTCTGAATCCAGAGATTAAGAGCTTCCCTGAGAGAGTGTGCCGGCGTTGCCGATCTGAGGCCCTTAAGGTCCCAAACCAGTGCCGTGGAGTGGCACAACCATAATAGGTGATCCAAGGTTTCCTCAGCCTGTCCACACAAGATACACCGAGAAACCACCACAACACCTCTGCGTTTCAGCACGTCGAGGGTTGGTAGAGCATGTCGGAGTACCCTCCACGTGTAGAAAACCTACCGCGGTATGCCCTCAGTTCCCCAAATAAGCTTCGCCTAGTTACATCGATCAGCCCTCGGTGTGATGGCATCCCAAGCAAAAGAATTAGAGCAAATTTCCCTGGTAGGCTCCCAGATGATCTCATCACGCCCCCCAGAGATGGGAGTGGCTAGGATCGATGGCCATAACTCGTGCATGTCCAGCGTTGTGGGTCTAGGAAGGCACCAACAGCCATCCTCAATCATGTAGCTGACCGGACAGGAGACACTACATCCAAATTCCCTTCTGCAACCGGAGGGTGGCCTGGGGATGGATGCCCCTGAAAGGCCCAACAATCCACGGGTTGAGGAAGAGAAAGGTGCTACTGCCATCCCCAATACTGTAACGCATCATAGGCCGTGCGATGTCTTTCATCTTGAAAATGCTCCTCCATGCCCATGAAGCAGAATTCAGGGGCCGCGTAGTCCAGATAGATTGATTCCTAATATATGCCCTGGTATGCCGTTTTTGCCCTGAACTTGGGATGTAAAAATGTGAATTTTAATGAATGTTAAATGGTTTTAATGGTATGGTGGGTTTATACGAATGATGTTTCCCTATGTAATGACATGGAGGCATGTGGAACCCCAAAAAAATAGATTTGGGTGTGGTTTTGGGTTTTAGACCCTATTAATGAATGGAAAAGATGGTTTTATGTGGTTTTGGGCATGAGACCCAATTTATGACTTTAAGCATGGTTTTCATGGCTTGAGTTAGGAGCCCAGTGAAGGATCAAGTGTTGCAAGGAAATAGAGTCCTGCAACGAGAAGAATGAAATGAAATGAAAAATGGTTTTGAAATGGAACATTGATAATGTGGTTGCCGAGCTCATAGCAGTGTAGGCTGAGCCTGGGCTTTTGAGCCTAGTTGTTCTGGTCACCGACGGTGTAGGCTGAGCCTGGGTCGTTGTACCTAGTTGTTCAGGTCACCGTGCTCGTAGCGGTGTAGGCTGAGCCCGGTCTTTTGAGCCTAGTTGTTCGGGTCACCGACGGTGTAGGCTGAGCCTGGTTCATTGGACCTAGTTGTTCGAGTCGCCAACTGGGGCGTCATACAGAGACGTATCCCTGTGCACTTATGAAAACGAAATTGTGGCCGGTTGGCTGGGGCGGTGACATCCCACATAGGGAATTTCATTGCAGCTGTGTAGGAAGGTAGGGGAAGGATGTCCTCGCCTACTGCATGTGTGCTTGGTTACCCCTGATCATGGTAACAACAGTAAAGAAAAGTGGAAATGAATAAAGAAAGAGAAATGTGATTTGGTCAGGATTGGACTGATGAAATGGTCTAAAAATCATGAAAAGAAATGATGATGATTTAACCAGTTGTCAGCCAATGTTTATGATTTGGTTTTGAGCCCAATGGGGCATTGGGTTTTAGTCTGGATTTGGTCAGAAATGTAAATTTGGAAGTGTGTTTTGGGAAGAAATCCCAAATATTAGAAATGGAAATGTTTTGGAAAAATGAATTCGAAAAGGTTTTTGGGAAAAAAATATAAAGGAATGTTTTGTAAGAAAAAGTGGTTTTGGAATGAATTTCCAAATGTTTTGAGAAAAGAAAAGGAAACATAGCTTTTGGAAAAGCATGGATTGGGATTGAATTCCCAAGTGATTGTTTAATAAAAGAAAGGATGATTTTTCAAAAAGAGAAAACCAAGCTTTGAAAAAATGAAATTTATGGATTTGCCGAGGTTTTATGGTTTGTATGTTTTGGGGCGTGTACTGGTTGACTTAGATGTCACTCACGTGTGCTATTTGGTTTTCAGGCTCAGACCGCATGTAACCGAGTTCTGGTGCAAGAGTTGGAGCTTCTAGCCGCACATTATGATCCTGAAGGTGAGCCTTAGTTACAGTTATTTGATGTATCTGTAATTAGTATAATTTTGCTTGATACTGTGTTATGGTAGCATGCCCGGGATCAGGGCGTTACAACTCCAGTGAAAAGTCTAGTAGTCTTTGATCGGGTCACAGACAGGGAGTCTGCTCCCAAAGGTGCAACACGCCCCGAAAGGTGTCCATCGGGGGAACCGACCTGAGCCCAGCCATGGTCCAGACAAGAGAAGAGAACTGGCAGGTCCACAAGAGGTGATCAATAGTTTGCGATGAATGCTTGCTGGTAAGGAAAAAATAGAGGTCGAGTATACATGAATGGCGGAAAGGACCGAATGGATCAGCACCAGTCTTCCCACATAAGAGAGGACCTTGACTTTCCAGGATTGGAGGCGGCTATCCACGGCACGCAGAAGTGGGGCACAGTCAGCTGTGGAGAGGCGCTTTGCGATAAGCGGGAGTCCCAGGTACATTACTAGAAGCTCGCCCTCTAAAATTCCCAAGCAGGAAACTATCCATCAGCGGTGGGGGGTAGGCCCTCTAAAGAAAATTGAACTTATCTGACAATTGAAGACCAGCCCCGAGATAGAGGTGAATTTATCCAATATCGCCCTCAGCCTCCTGGCATTATTTTTGTTAGCCCAGAGGAACACCATAAGATCGTTAACAAAAATTATGTGGGAAATGAAGATGCCTCCCAACTCCATGGGATTCAGCTCATTACGGGTAGCAGCAAGCTTGAATACGTCAGACAACACTTGCATAGCCACCACAAATAAGTAGGGAGAAAGGGGATCTCCTTGACGAACTCTGATGGCCGATAAGAACCATTCAGACCGCACTCCGTTGGTCACTATGGCAAACTTATATTGCATACATTCCTCTATCCATCCCACCCATCTATCAGGGAAGCCATACTGGCGTAGTGTCGCACAGAAGAAGGGTCTCTTGATCATGTCAAATGCCTTCCTGAGATCAAGCTTGACACACATGTAGCCCCTGCCGCACGACGTATGCATACTGTGGCGGAGCTCGTGCGCTAGAAGAATAGAGTCGCTAATTCTCCTTCCTTTGATGAAGGCCGCTTGATTTGGGTTGATTAGCTGGGGAAGCAGTGGCTTCAGACGGTTTGCCAGAATCATTGAAATGAGCTTGTAGAGCACATTATAGAGGGCAATAGGTCTGAAGTCATCCAGAGAGTCTGGGACATCCTTCTTGGGGACAAGGTAGAGAATTGTTTGATTAACTCTCTTCAACCGCTTATTCGAGTGGAGGAAATTATTGACAGCCTTTAGAAGATCTTCAGAGATTATTGTCCAAGCACATCGGTAAAAATGGCAATTGAAGCCATCTTCCCCAAGGGCTTTGTTGGGGTTGAGTAGTCGAACAGCCTCCTTGAGTTCCTCCCTCGTCGCCAAGGAACAAGGAGAGGCAATATCCGCATCGAGGATAACTCTGTTGGTAATGTTAGGACGGAACTGGCCACACCCATTGGTGGAATTAAGAACAGCACAAAATTTCTGTGCGAAGAGGAGAGAGATCTTCGTTTGGTCGACGACTGTCTCCCCTTCAACGGTGATGCTTCAAATGCCATTGCCAGCCCGACGTGCCCTAGTGGAGGCCTGAAAGAAGGCCGTATTGGCATCTCCTTCCCTCAGCCACTTGATACGGGAATGCTGCCACGCCACCATCTCCTCTCTCCAATGTAGTTCTTTCAGTTGATTACGGTAGTTACGTTCTGCTTGAAGATACATCGATGAGCTAGGATCCAGTCTCAACTGCTCCTGTATAGATTTAAGTTAGGCTTCACAACAGCAAATGCGATCTGGGATGCTTTTGAAAGTCCTGGTGCCCTACTCACAGAGGCAGCACCTGTGGTGATCCAATTTCCCAGTGAAGCTAAAGTTGGGGTTCCCACGGCGTCGAAGGCTCCAACAGTTTGCAACGACCTCAAGGAAGTCCGGGTGGTGAGTCCAATGATTGTAGAATCTGAAATAGTTGCGTGGCTTGTCGGTATCATGCGAGAGAGTGACCATCAGAGGAGAGTGATCACTTAAATGCCTTAACCCCATAGAGGTATAGCAAGCCCCGAACACCTCAAGGAATTCTGAGGTGATCAGCAAATGGTCCAACTTGCACAAAATGTGGTTGGTCTGTTGCATGTTGCTCTAGGTGAAGACCTCCCCTGTCGTAGGCATCTCGAGTAGTGTAGAGGAGTCGTCCATCGTAGGCTGGCTGCTGTGCCTTCCCCCTGATTTTTCATGTTCGTATCTGATGCAGTTGAAATCCCCCATCAGCAACCAAGGAAGAGAGGGTCTGGAAGCAATGAGGTCCTCCCAGAGAAGCCTCCTGGAAGCCAGGTCATTTGCCGCATAAACTACTGAAAGAGCGAAACTCAGAAGTGCAGGAAAGGAGACTTCTAGATGCATGTGTTGAGACGATTGCGCCAATAGTGAAAGGTGGACTTTCTCCTTATTCCAGAGGATCAGAATACGACCCGTGCAGGCATTTTGCAGATTGTCTAAGACTTCAAAAGTGCACCAGTGGTGTCTGCAGGTCCACTCAATGTCATGCTTCAGTTTGTGCTCCAGAAGACAAATAATGTCATACCGTCGACGGCTAGTGAATTCCTTGATCACGCGAAGCTTGCCGCCGCCGTTCAAGCCCCGCATGTTCCAACAGAGGATCAACATTCAAGACCTTCCAGGGAGCCGCTCCGACAGGCCAGTCATGACAGACGGAAGATCTCTGGTTGCCGTTCGAAGGAGGCGCGGATGAACCATTTTCTAGGTCTGTTGGGCCTTGAGGATCAAAGATTCAACGTCAACCTTAGGAGAGTCCAATGCCTCAAAAGCATTGGAGCAATGTTCCCCCTCCATCACTGATAGCTTCTTGACATGGGGCGTATTCATGTGTTTCTTCCCCTTCTTTGTGGGGGAGATGGTGCGGACACTGGGAGGGGTAGTGCGGACACCCCTATCTGGGGAGGAAAGAAACCCAGAATTACCATCATTAGGGGCTGAGTCATGAGAATCTGGCCCCTACACCCCAGGGTTAACGTTACTGACCAAATCAGCACACATGGCCCGATGCTCAGACAACAGAACGACGGAGGGAGAAGGGGAAGAAGACGTGCTTCCAGGAGCCGCCCCAGCCTTCGACACACCCCTGTCAGTCGATTGCGCAGGAGGCACCACTTCTAGGCTTCCCACTATTCGCTAGGTCGAGCAAGCCCCTTGGTCGTGACCAAAAGAGTTACATACGTTACACAATCTTGGGATCAACTCGTAAGCCATTGGGATCTCCTCTAAAACCTCGTTAACCTCCATGTAGGTGCTGGATGGGAAATTTAAGAGGGCATCGATTTCAACACATACCCGGGCGTAGTCCACCCTAGATCCAGAAGTTGTAGCTTCATCCATGTACAGTGGCATCCCCAGCATGCTCACCACTCGACTGATTAGCGGAGGAGACCAGAATCTGAGCAGTAGCTTGGGGAATTTGACCCAGATGGGAAGGGAGGTGAGTTTCCCCATCTTGAACTTGGAATCTATGGGATTTAAAAGGTATGCCCCTCTACATGGACGAGGCTACGGCTACTGGTTCCAGAGTTGATTTTGCGGAGCCTGAATCTCTTCTGTACCCGAATAGTGTTACGGAGCATCAGGATACGAATGAGCCTTCATCCCCCGAGGTAACTGATTGTTGCGGCCTCACCCGAGCATCTCCAACTTGGATATCCAGCGGGAGATACAAGGCAACCCCGCATGCAAAGAAGTCGTTGGCTGTTGAGAGGGGGAGCTGCTCCAATGCATTTGAAGACCTTCACGATCCTGAAGTTGACGTGGAAGCCTTGGTTCTCAAGGCACAGCAGTCTCGGAAGACTGTTCACCTGAGACTCCTAGGTACGTCTAGTCGGGAACTACCGTCAGAAAGGTCGCACTCGTCGGAGTGCACTCCGGGCTAAAGTTATGTCGATCCTCTGCTGGAACGTCTGGGGCTTGAATGATGGCGGTAAGCTCCGGGCAGTCAGGGATTTCTCTCGCCATCACCGATATGATCTCATCTGCCTTCTGGAGCACAAGTTGAAGCAGGGCATTGTTGGACTCTGTCAGAGACACTGGAATTCCTACGGTGTTTTAAAAAACCTTCAACAGGATTAGGCTGGCCGTATTTTTGTCCTCTGGAACAAGGAGACCGTTCAGCTTTCGTTATTGGCTCAATCAAGCCAGCACTTGCAGCTTGAGATAACTATCTCCCCCTCCCATGCTTTGTCCTTTCTGCCGTCTATGCGGCAATCGATTTGGCATCGCGGAGGCTTCTTTGGGCCACTCTACTCTCCCTCAGACCCTCTCAGCCTTGGTTGCTGATGGGATATTTCAATTGTATCCGGAATGATCGCAAGAAGTTCAGGGGCGGTCGTTGCTGCCAGGCTACAATGGAGGAGTTCAATGGCTTCATTGTAGATGTTGCACTCTCTGAGATGCCCACCTCGGGGGTGGCTTTCACGTGGAGTAACCTGCAAGCTGCAAATCCCATCTCTTGTTGGCTGGATTGCTCGCTGATTTCCACAGAATTCTTCGAAGCATTTGCTACATGCAACACCTTTGCTAGTCTGAGGCATTTGAGCGACCACTCGCCATTGGTGATCTCACTCACGCGGGGGACTGGGAAAGCCTGTTCTTTTTTCAAGTTCTACAACCATTGGACCTCTCATCTAGACTTCCTTGCAGTTGTAACCAACTCATGGAGACTCCACTGCCATGGGAATCCCATGTACAGATTCATCAAGAAGCTGGTCCACCTCAGGAGTCGCCTTCAGGGATGGGCTCACCAAACCTTTGGCTGCATCCCTGAGAGGATTGTTACATGCGAGGCTGCCCTCCGTGCAGTTCAGGGGAAGCTGGGTTCAGACCCTAGCTCCCCAATCTTCATTCAGGTTGAGGCTAACTATCATAAGCAGCTACGGTCCCTTTACTGGAGGGAAGAGATGCAGGCCTGGCAGCAGACTAGGGTACGCTGGCTCCAGGAGGGAGATGCCAATACGGCTTTTTTCCATGCCTCCACTAAGGCTCGTCGGGCACGCAATTTCATCAGAAGCATTGTGACGGATGGGACAGTCGTTGTGGACACCTCGTCTATTGCTGAGCTGTTCACCACCTGCTTCTGCAATATCCTCAGCACCCCACTTGTGCGATGCCCTTTCCCCCACTACCTACGCTGCAGGCGTATCCCTGCTGAGGTTAGATCCCCCCTCTACTCCCCTATGAATACTAGCAATATCACAGAGACCATCTTCCAGCTTAACCCAAACAGGGCTCCGAAAGTGGACGGCTTCAACGGACATTTCTTCAATTGCGCATGGCCGAATATTTCAGGAGACCTTCTGGACGCTATTAACAACTTCTTCTGCTCGGGCAAGTTGTTGAAGACTTTGAACTTCACAATCCTCTGTGTCATTCCCAAGGTGGTTGTTCCGAACACGCTCGATGACTACAGACCCATTGCACTCTGCAATGTGCTCTACAAGATAATATCTAAAACACTGGCTAACAGACTGAGAATGTTGCTGCCTAGCCTCATAGATCCCAACCAGGTTGCTTTCATTCGGGGTAGAAGGATCAGTGATGCCATTCTCCTAGCACATGAACTCTGTCATAGTTTGCACATGTCTCACAGGAAGGGCTACATGTGCATCAAAATTGACCTGCGGAAAGCTTTTGACATGATTCAGAGGCCTTTCATCTGCGATGCCTTGAAGCATTTTGGTTTTCCAGACTGCTGGGTTAGATGGATCGAGGAATGTTTGCACTACACCTTGTCCATCACCATTAACGGTAGCAGGTCCGAGTGGTTCGACTCAATCAATGGGTTAGCCAAGGGGATCCTTTGTCGCCGTACCGTTTTGTTGTGGCCATGCAGATCCTCACAGATCTCTTCAAACGTGCATCCTCTGGAGGGGAGCTTATGCCAATGAAACTGGGTGATCTTGCCATCTCCCATGTTATTTTTGCGGACGATCTGTTGGTGTTCCTGCGGGCGGACAAATGAAACACTAGAGGCTTCAGGACAGTTCTGGATCACTTCTCCTCTATCTCTGGTTTGGAGCTCAACCACGAAAAGAGCTCTATTTATTTCAGCAGGCCAGTACCTCATCGACGTTGGATTTCCAGCCACCTTGCCATACCCGAAGGTTCCTTCCCGGTGCGGTACCTCGGGCTCCCACTGACTACCAAGCGACTGTCCGCTGCAGATTGTTGCCTACTCTTGCGTGCTGTGGAAGCACGTCTGCAATCTTGGAAGGCCAAATTGCTGTCCTACGTGGGTAGGCTTGTGCTTATTCGCGCTGTGTTGGCCTCCGTTCACATCTACAGGACTTCAGTTTTCTCTCTGCCAGCCAGCGTCCATCGAGCGATTGACAGGAAGCTTATGCGCTTCCTCTGGTTTAAGCAGGACACCCACCAGTGCTCATTCCTAGCTTGGACCAAAGTCTGTCTTCCGAAGAAGGAAGGAGGGCTGGGAATTCGTCGGACTGCTGACTACAACCTCGCTGACATGCTTAAACTGTTCTGGGAGGTCAAGACCAGGCTTGATGCCCTTTGGGTCAAGTGGATGAGACACAAGTATCTCTGGTCTAATTCTATCTAGAGCGCGAGGTCTCCGAACGCTGCATGCTGGGCATGGAGGAGTATTTTCAAGATTAGGGATGTTGCTAGACCCTTGCTGAAGTACTGTATTGGGGATGGTCGAAGCACCTTCTTCTTCCTCGACCCTTGGATCGTGGGGTCTCTTAGGAGCATCCACACGGAGGCGGCGATCCAACTGAGGAGGGAGTTGGGTGGCAATATTTCGTGTCAGGTCAGCTCTTTCATTGGGGATGGCAGCTGGCGACTTCCTACCCCTACTACGCTGGATATGCACGAGCTCTGGCCTTTGATTCTCTATACACCAATTGCTGGGGGCTGTGATGTGCTCCGCTGGGCGCCAACAGGGGATTTTTTCACTCTCACTTCTGCCTAGGACGCCATCAGAGTGATGGCTGATACTTGCAGTTGGGTGGGGCTACTCTGGGGCTCTAGAGGCATCCCGCGACATGTGTTTTTTGCGTGGAGGATTCCCCGTCGGGCTCTCCCAACTCATGACGGTCTGAAGTGTAGAGGAATTGTTGTGGTCACACGTTGTATTTTGTGTGGCCACGCAGAAGAGAGTCTAGATCACCTATTCTGGTTATGCCAATTCGTGGCACTAGTATGGAGTCTTGCAGGCCTTCGCTCGATTATGCCGGTTTCGACCCTCACAAGCGCACTACATCTTTGGATGAAGCCGCCGATGAGGTTGCCTCGGTCTATCCTCACTAGGATGGTCACAAGTCTTCTCTCTGGGATTTGGATGGAGAGGAACAGTCGTACGCATGAGAACAACTACAGCCCAAGAACCGATGCTGAAGTTCTCCATTTTGCTACTCGCCCGTGAAGCGGTGCAGGGTCTGGCCTCTTTCAGTTCGTGGTTGCATCTGATGAAGCCTCGGAGAACCCGGCGGAGCATGCAGCATGGCATGATTCGATGGGTTCCCCTTTCTCGGTTACGTGGCGAGTGCGTCCTTTTCTTTTGGCTACAGTCATCTGACGTTTGTGCAAGGTTGGGTCTTGGGCTCTGCTACAGTCATCCGGTTGTTTGGCTATTGGGCCTAATGCCTTCCCTGGATATGGGCTTGGCTTTTGTGGTGCCTTTTGCACCAGTTTGTGGACTCTTAGTCCACTATTGTTTGTAATTTATGTACTCTATTGCTCCTTCGCTTGTGGGCTGTGTGGGCCTTTTGGCCATGGGCCTTGTTTGGGGAGATGACCCTTAACTCTTTTGAGTAAGGAGGGAGACCCTCAAATAACTAAGAAGAAAAGAATTGTACCTAGGTTGGACTTCTAAAGTTATTTTGGGATCTGGCGACCAATCGCGACGCACTTTGGGTTAAGTGGATGAGACGTAAATACGTCAGGGACCGCTCCATTTGGTGTGCTCGGCCGCCCAACCACGCGTCTTGGGTGTGGAGAAGCATTTTGCGGATGCTCGATGTGGCTAGGCCACTACTGCTCTATCGTATTGGGGATGGCAGCCACATTTGTTGTTTGGGCCACTGATCTGTTGTGTTGTGGGCCGTTTGGGCCACTGAACTGTAATGTTTTGGTTTTTGCCAGTTTTGGCTTAGTGGGCCATGGGCCTTGTCGAGCTCCTGCTCTTCGTTGGGTCTCTGGATTCCAACCACTTTTGTATAGTTTTCCCCCGTTTTTATATTTGAGGGTACCCCTCCTGGCTTGGGAAGAAAGAAAAAAGAGAAGAACTATACAAAGGTGGCTAGAACAAAGGCCCAAACAAGAGCACTAGGCTCCACATAAGGCCCATGCCCACCATACCAAATTACAAGACCCATGCGAAGAGGCCGTAGAGCCCAACTAAACAGAAAGTCAACCATCCTGACCACGAAAAAGCCAAAGTGCCTGAGTCCACAATAGCACAAGCCCAAGACATGGACCCTCAAGTGCAAACAACCTACCACAACCCCGCCCCACAACTGACTGAGAAAGATGTTTGCATAACAAGTGACTAACCACAACCTAGCCCCCAAGAGAGCACAACTGTGCCATGCAAAAGGCACACCTCCGAAGCCCCCTGTCTACGACTGCCACCCAAAAAGATTAGTCATGTAGTGCAAGTTGAAAAACACTAGCAGCCGACCTCAGGCAGTAGTTGCCCTCATGCATTCTCTTGTTCCTTTCTGTCCATATCCCATATAGGATTCCAGAGACTAGTCTAGTAAGGATAGCCATTGGTTTTCGAAGTGGCCTCTAAATCCAGAGATTAAAAGCATCCCTAAGAGAGTGTGCTGGCGTTGCCAGTTTGAGCCCTACAAAGCCCTAAACCAGTGCCGTGTAGTGGCACAGCCAGAATAGGTGATCCAAGGTTTCCTCAGCCTGACCACACATGATACACCGAGAAACAACCACAATCCCTCTACATTTCAGCACGTCGTGGGTTGGAAGAGCATGTCGGAGTACCCTCCACGCACAGAAAGCCTGCCACGGTATGCCCCCAGTACCCCAAATAAGCTCTTCCCAGTCGCATCGATCGACCCTCGGCCTGATGGCATTCTAGGAAGAAGAGTAGGAGAATGAATCCCCGGTCAGCTCCCAGGTGATCACATCATGCCCCCCAGAAATGGGAGTAGCGAGGATCAATGGCCACAACTCATGCATGTCCAGCGTTGTGGGTAACGGAAGGCACCAGCAGCGATCTTCAATAAGATACCTGATTGGACAGGAGACACTACATCCCAGTTCCCTCCTCAAACGGAGAATGGACTGAGGATGGATGTTCCTGGAAGGTCCAACAATCCACGGGTCAAGGAAGAGAAATGTGCTGCTGCCATCCCCAATACTATACTGCAGCAGAGACCGAGCGATGTCTTTCATCTTAAAAGTGCTCCTCCATGCCCACGAAGCATAATTCGAGGGCCGCACCGTACCCCTAACTCTTTTGTATAGTTATTTTCTTTATAACATTTGAGGGTCTCCCTCCTTACTTTTCAAAAAAAAAACTTGGAATCTATGGACCACCATTGGAGCACGAGCTATTTTCCCTTGACGAACCATGGCCCACCCTCTAGGTTTCTGTCCTTCAAAAACATGAAGAGTATAAATCCATTTCCCCGAGATAGTACCTGGAGGTCCCCTTTCATCATCCAGACTCGCTTGAAATATTTAGCCAGAGCGGGGATATAAGGTTGAAGACCGATGAAGTGTCCTCCGCTGGGAGGGGATACTTCAATTGGAGGCCGCCTCCTTGACCTCCTCAGGCGGGTAGACAACCACTGTAAATCCATCCTTGACCACTGGCGAAATGAAGCTAACGGATATGGGGTTGTCCTACCTGGAGCCCGTGCACCTCTCACCCTAGGAAATTGGCTTCTCAGCTACCAGAACTTCTATGTTTTCTGGTCGAGTGGATCACTATCAAGGCCGTCCCAGCGACGGCTATCGTGACCTCGATCGATGACGCTGACGATGAGCCCCAAGTTCACGACCTCCCCCGCCACGACTAGGCACACTCCCCCTCCCTCCCCAACAAGGGGATGGAAGGATTCTTCGTAGTTGTCTCCTACCTTCCCATCAGCCACCACTCGTACTGCCTCCAAGAGAAAGTCTCCCACCATGCGCGATAATGGAGTGTTCCTGGAAGTGGATGGATTAGTCGACATGGCCAATGTTAGGCTGCCACGAGCTCTAACCCAGAGTCATTAGGCCAGTTAACCCCACCAGTCCCACCCACTAAGAAACAGAATTTGAAGATTCAAATTGCACACCTCAACGGATAACGGAAGAAAATTCTAGAGAGAAGGCAGAGTTTCTCTTTCTAAAACTTTCTTGCAGCCGACAAACTTCCTTTTTTTGTCAGAAGTAAGGAGGGTGACCCTCTCTCAAATATAAAAGGAAGAAACTAATTATTACTCTCCAATTTTTTTGCCACAAGTATGTAGGGTAGCCCTCAAATTATATTAAAAATAAAATATGAACAAAAAACTATGGGCTCCAAAAAAAACCCAAGGAGAAGCAAACGCTTACAAAAGCCCATCGAATCGAAACAGGCTAAGGCCCCCAAACAGACCAGCCCGAGTTCAACAGAAGGTCCCCCAATGGGCAAAACATGACTACAAGAAAAACAAGCACAGTCCCTTGTCCCCCATGGGCTAAACCCCTATCACTTGCCAACCAATAGAAGTAGGGATAGTATGAAGCCTAGAATAGCCCAATAGCCAGTACAGCACAAATGTCAAAACCACCTCCACGAACAAAACAACAGATGGTCATCCTACACTCGATCCAGAACACATGAGAGTCACAGTGCCATGCATCACTGAAGTCCAGTGGAAAGCAAGACAAGCACCACCACCTCCACAGAACGTGGGCGATAGTCCTCCTCATGTGTACACTTGTTTCGCTCCCCCCAAATACGAGCAATCAGCCTAGTGAGGACCCAGGACGTGCGAGCGCGATTTTCCCCCTTGGGAAGCATGCACCAACGATTGATCGTGTCGGTGAAGGTCATAGATGCTTCCACCCAGAGTCCGGCAAGGCCCCAAACTCGAGTGGTGAATGGGCACAGTTAGAGATGATGATTAAGAGATTCCTCAGCGTTCTGATAGAGAATGCATCGTGAAACCAGTATGATACCCCGTCGCTTGAGTGCGTCGTGGGAGGGGAGGCCGCAGCAGATTGCTCTCTAGGAGCAGAGGGCATGACGAGGGATGGCACTATGACTCCAGATAAGTTCAGTCCAAAGACAGACCTTCGCTCGAGGTCGAATGGCATCCCAAGAAGTTTTGTAGGTGAACTGGCCTCCAGTAGGCTCCCAAGTGATCACATCTGATCCTCCCACAATCGGTGTTGAAAGAATCGTGGGCCAGAGGTCGTGCATGTCCATCATGGTGGGTCTCGGGAGGCACCTGCAGCCGTTGGAAATGAAACTGCTGACTGGGGACAAGTTTTCGCAGTCCAGTTCCACCCGAAGATGTTGAGCAATCATGGTAGGGATGGTCCGAGGTGGGCTTGCAAGCCAAGGATCTTTGAAGAAAAACGTATTCCTGCCATCACCGATCCTATACCTCATCAGCGGTTGTGCAACATCTCGCATCCTGAGGATGCACCTCCACGCCCAAGAGGCAGAGTTAGGAGGTCACGTGTTCCAAATTGAGCGATCCTTGAGGTACTTCTTCCTCATCCAATTGACCCAGATGGCCTCAAGTCTAGTCTCGACATCCCAGAGCAGCCTAAGGATGCCAGCGGTGTTGGAGTCTGAAGTTCGGCGGATCCCAAGCCCCCCCTCTTTCTTAGGGAGACAAACATTCTTCCAAGAGATGAAGGAGCATCTGGATGATTCGTGTCCAAACCATAGGAAACGCATCAGTCTCCTGTCAAGCTCACGGTGGACACTTGCCGGGAGAGTAAACACCAAGGTCCAGTAGAGGTGAAGTGTAGCGAGAACAGAGCGGATGAGTATCAGTCTACCAACATACGAGAGGAGTTTTACTTTCCACGATTGGAGTCGGTTGTCCACTACGCGCAAAAGAGGGGCACAGTCCACAGCAGAGAGTCATTTGGTGGTTAATGGCAAGCCAAGATACTTCACTGGGAATGTGCCTTCGGGGATACCCAAAAAGCTGGAGATCCATCGCCGATGCTGTACAGGCCCACCGAAGTGTAAGGAGCTCTTCTGGCAATTGAGAGCTATCCCAGAGATGGAGGAGAAGGAGTCAAGGATTCTTTTTAGGACTCGAGCTTTTTGCTTATCGGCCCGTAGGAAGACCATCAGGTCGTCAGCGAAGAAAATGTGGGCGGTTTCAAGTTCCCCCAACTGCATTGGCTCCAGTTCACCCCTGGAGGCGGCGTGCTTGAAAAGGTCTGTCAAGATTTGCAAGGCAATCACAAAGAGGGCGGCGATAGAGGGTCACCCTGGCGCAGTCCATTGGAAGTAGAGAACCACCCTGATCTCTCGCCGTTGGTGATAATAGAGTATCTGTAATTCATGCATTCAGCGATCCACCGGATCCATTTTGCAGGAAAACCAAAATGTTGCAAAGCATCACAGATGAATGGCTGTTGGATTGTGTCGAAGGCTTTACGGAGGTCAATTATAATGCACATATACCCTTTCCTCCGCGACGTATGAAGACGGTGGCAGAGTTCATGCGCGAATAGGATGGCATCACAGATTCTTCTTCCTCTAATGTAAGTCACCTAATTGGGGTTGATGAGAATAGGAAGCAGAGGACGCAACCTGCTCACGAGGATCTTAGAGAGTATTTTGTAGGCGACATTGCTCTTGCAGAGAGCAATATGCTGGAAATCATCGAGTGTTTTGGGCACTCCAGCTTTCGGGATGAGGCAGAGCAAAGTTCGATTTAGTTGCTTTAGTAGCCTGTTAGAGCGGAGAAAATTGTTGCTTGCTGCTAAAAGAACGTCTGAAATGACTGGCCAAGCTCGACGGAAGAAACGGCCGTTGAAACCATCTTCACCAAGGGCGCGGTTAGGATTTAAAGTTCTGACGGCCGACTCAAGTTCCTCCCTAGACGCCAAGGTGCAGATGTTGTTACGAGCCTCCTCGGAGATCACCTTACCAGGGAGGCTGGGAAGAGGGCTCCAGGTGTGTTGTTTATTGAAGAGGGAACTGAATCTCTAGGCGAAGAGGACGGCAATTGTCGAGTAATCCACAATGGTACCTTCCTCTGTGGTGATGCTGCGTATGCAGTTTCGCGCCCGACGAGCTCTGGTCGAGGCATGAATGAAAGCCGTGTTGGCATCCCCCTCGTGCAGCCAACAGATCCTGGACTGCTGCAAAGCCCGCATCTCCTCCCTCCAATATAAGTCCTTCAGCTGAGCCTTGTAATTATGTTCCGCTTGGAGAAAAACAGAGGAACACGGTTGCAGGCGAAGCTCCCTCTAAATCGAAATCAGGGATGTCTCGCAGGAGGTGATCCTCTCTGGGATATTTCTAAAGGTGCATTGTGCCCATCCCCGCAGACGACAACGAAGGTGCTCCAGCTTCCTAAGGAACCTGAAAGTAGGGTTCTCGATGCACTGGAAATGCCAGGAGTCCGCAACAAGCGCGAGAAAATCAGGATGGCTCGTCCATGGTTGATAATTTTGAAAACATTACGAGGCTTCCTTGTCTCACCCTGTAGGGAAATCATCAGCGGAGAGTTATCACTGATGTGCCTCAGGCCAACGAAGGTGGTGCAGTTAGCAAAAGCATCAAGGAACTCCATGGAAATCAAGGAGCGATCCAGCCTACTGGAAATGGGGTTAGCAGGTTGCAAGTTGCACCAGGTGTGTGCCTCACCAGTCGTGGGCATTTCAATGAGAGCAGCTGCATTAATGAAACCATTGAAGTCCTCCGTAGCTACCTGACAACTGCGTCCTCCGTCTAGCTTCTCAAAGTTACTTCGGATGCAGTTAACACCCTAGGCAACGAGGGTCTCAGTGAGTGAATACCATCCCAAAGGGACCTCTTGGATACCAGATCATTCGCAGCATAAACAACAGTGAGTACGAAACGAGGCAGGGGAAAGATAGATACTTCGAGCTGCATAAATTGGCTTGTTTGGGCAAAAAGCGAGAGATTCACAGTCACCCTGTTCCAAAGTACAACGATACGTCCAGAGGGAGCCATGCTAGAGTTAGTGAGCACTCCGAAGGACAGCTAGTTCCTACAGTAGAGTCGCTCAACGTCATGCATCAGTTTGTGTTCCAGAAGGCAGATAATATCGTGGCTGCGACGGCGGGAAAAATCTTGTATCGCTCGAAGCTTGCCACCATCATTCAGGCCCCGGACATTCCAGCATAGGATGGCCATTCAGCACCGCCCTGGGGGCCACTCCGATGAGTTCACATGCTCCGACGGGAGTTCATGGCTTGTCATTCCATGCAGCCTCGGGTGAATGGTCTTTCGACTGGGTATAGTAGATTCTTCCTGTAACAACTACCATAACAGCAGGCTCCTGCTGGGGTGTAGTAGATTCTTCCTCTGAAGTTCTGTCTGGAGGCGGGAGCTTACATGATCCCTGGGTATGGCCAAAGGAGTAGCATGCAACGCAAGGCTTGGGAGTCCAGTCATAGATCACTAGGATGTCCGCCAGGACACCGTTTACCTCCATGAACGCATGGGATGGAAAGTTGAAATGTGTGTCAATCTCAATACAGACTGTGACCATGCCGGTGGAACCACTGGGGCGCGGTTCACCGAAAAAAACCTGACTCCTGTGTGCGGAAACACACTGGGAGGTCCGATACAGTCACGGCGAAAATGGTGATTCCGGAAGGAGAGACAAGACTCGGAAACACCAAAGGGAAGACAAAAGGATAAGGAAAGGAGTCGCCACCTAGTCTTTTAATGGAAAGACGAGGAAAACCAAGAAAACATCAAAGAAGACAAGATGTAATGATGCATGTGTGATCC
>JAMKQA010016833.1:0-16547 GCA_024699735.1 Posidonia australis
ACCCCAACCTGTCAAAGAAAAGATACCCAGCCAAATCCTTCCTTTTGAGGAGTCAACAGACCGAGTGATCACAGAACAAATAGACCTCACCATTCTTAAGAGCAAGACAAGAAAAAGTTTACCAAGCTACAAAACATGTACATCACCAACAATTCACGTCCAGCTGAAAACTACAGAGAAGCCTAACCTAACTAAATAGAAATTGGAAATAAGAGGGGGTGTAAAGCACGATACCTTTTTCTTTTGGCAAAGTCTCCAACAAAATACAACAAACAACAGTGCACAAACAGGGTCCCCCTGTTCCAGCCATCCCTATCTCATAGCGGATACCCAAAGCTGTGTCTTCGAGTTGATCCTAAAAGATCCATAATATACAAGCCTGCAACACCGGCAGGATGGAAATAAGCACCACCCTCCCAACAGAACAACCTGCTGGGTCCTCTACAACATTGCAGCAAATCTTTTTCACTGCCCCCCTTTGGAGCACAAGCCCCTCCCAGGAAAAGAGCCTTCAGCATTAGATTGGTGTGTGCCAAGTGGGAATCACAGCATCATCTCCTCATGTGCCAGCAGAATACATGAAACTAAGACCAGATTGCCGCCGCACATGTTCAGGTATCAACTTGTTGATAAGCTCAGGAGAAGCACCTGCTAGCTGTTAAGACAGAAACAGGGCACATCTCCATCAGCAATCACATTAACATGACACATATGTTGGACAAATAGTTTTCATTAATAAACTATAATGTCAACATCACTACTTGAAACCGTGACTCACACATCAGAAGGGCCAAACACAATAAACTGTTATTTTTGAAAAAAAAATCATCAGAAGGGCCCAAACACAATTATCTATTATCTTGGAAAAAATCTAGGATAGAAGTTGAAACATCAATCCATAGTGACGTACTTCCTCTCAAAGGAAAGCAAATGCTTAACATCTGCATCGTTTAGCTTCAGAAGATGGATATCAAATTGTACATTTGTGCATTCCCAAAACAACTATTACTTTCCTCCCACGGCAATAGCAGAATGTCCAATCATGACCAAACTCAGCTCAAGAAAAAATAATTTTATGAAGACAAACCATGATAGACAAGGATAACATTTCAGGCATCTCATGACCAAACTCAGCTCAAGAAAAAATAATTTTATGAAGACAAACCATGATAGACAAGGATAACATTTCAGGCATCTGAGACCCTTCTTTAGACTAATGAAATTTGCATATTCTTTTGGAAGACGTTCTCTCTCTCTCTCTCTAGTATACATATATGCATATCTATTACAAAAAACTCGACTCTTTGGCATAACTAAAGCAAGAAAATATCACTTAATATTCAAATATTAAAAAGTTAGAAGCAGCTCAATAACAAAATGTGAGCACGTCCAAAATGGTACTATCTGTACAAAACTACCAGGATTTCAGGAGATTAAAAGGCTTACTTCTTGTTTAAAGTTGAACAGTGGGGGGAACGGCCGCCCATTTGGCAACCGAGCATTGGGTTCCCGTAGTTCATCAAAAAATGAGTGTGCACATGCTTCCAGCTGCAACAACCAAATCTCTTGTCGATAAGATAGAAGAGTATAACATCACCTCCAACTAGTACCACTCAAATAAACCAGCAGCTCAAGGAGGTGTAGAAAGGCAGTGAATTATAGAGAACAGGCAAAAAATAACAATTAACTATTAAACGTAACTCATACAATTCATTATTTATGAATGCACTGGTGGAAATAAATTCAATCTATCCTGTTATTGAGAAGAAAATGAACACTTACTGCAGTGCAACGGAATCCTGGAGAATATTGCAGAAGCCTTGATGTAAGATCGATTGCCTCTGGAGGCATTCTTTTGTGGAATATCTGAATCGAAGTGCTTAGATGTAAGCAATCAACTAAAACTTTATAGACTAACATAAATCATCATTCTGTGGGTCAGAAAATATTCCACCTTGTGCCATGGATGAGCTTTGATTTGTGGAAACCTGAAATCTGTATAATTGGGATTCATACAGCGGATTTCCTCTCTAGTTGGAGTACCAAGAACCTGAAAAGGAATAACCACTTAGTTACAAAATACATAAAGACTAGAAATTTATTTGAAATAAGTTAGCATGAAAACCACTTAATACCTTGATAATCTCCACAAGCTGGTCAACTGCACTTTCACCAGGAAACAAAGGCTAAAGAAAAGAACATAATTAACACGTCAAAATATGAAAATCGAGGTTGTAAAGGATAACAAAAGAATATTTTCAAAATAAGGACAACCTATCAGGAGACAGACCTGTCCAAGAAGTAACTCAGCAAGAACACATCCAGCAGACCATATATCAATTGATGTTGTATACTCTGTTGCACCAAAGATGAGCTCTGGAGCACGATAGTAACGGGAGCAAATGTACGATATGTTTGCTTCACCCTTAACCTATTAGATAACAAAAGTCAATAAATGTATATGGTCAATGGTCATATATAATAAAACCATCCACAACCAAGACAATTTATTTAGAGATACTACAGTTGAGTATATCCTAGTACGCCTACTATGCAAGAGTTCAATTTCCAACTAAAATTGCCCAAGCAATAAACCAGGACTAAAGATTTTAGTTGTTTTGAAATCAGTAACAGGATTGGTTTTGTAACAGTTCCACCAATTTTATCTCAATGGTGACAATATAAGACTTCTACAATCAGATAAACTAGGTGGCAGGTCAAGATACAGCTGAATTAGAAGAATAGTTTCAATTAGAATATCATTAAAAACCCAGGTTTTGTCTGAATAGGGAGCTACTACGACATCTGAATTCACCTGGAGAGATACAGCTATCTGGGCTGCTCCTTCAGCTCTAAGTTGAATATTAGCATAGACTACACCTTGTATTTATTTCTTTTGAAATGTAATAAACATCCATAAACACGCCACCAAGTGACAGTAGTATGGAAGGTGGTTGGTAATTGAAGCATCAGAATCAATTCATCAAAGAAATAATCCAGAAGCTCAACTCCATCAAAATATGTACACCACCATCAGTGCCATGAGGCTCGAATCAAGAGTTAAAAGTAGGTTCTATGCAAAACAATCAACATAACTGATAATATGCTGATTGAAGCAACCAAAGGATTGATAATATTGCTGATTTAAATCATCTAAAGGATGATCAATTAGAATAATATCAGAGGCAGGATGGGATGTGGATGAGGATGAGGAGACCCCTATAGCTGTATTGGAAGGAATGGGAATGTTGAAGACAGAGTTCTCAAGATTTTCAGAAGTGGAAGGTTGTGTTAGATCAACTTTGAAATCAAAGATTCCTTCACATGAAAAAACCTTCCAAGTATGGAGAAGAAATCAGATATCTGATAACGACTCATTAATTAGGTTTAACTTAATCAGTTAATTATGCTTAGGTCTCTTCAGGTACATAACATGGAGGACACATGTGCATGGTTCATTCAAACCTAAAACCATGCACATAAGCATGGCCTTTATAGAGAAATACACTGCTCACCAAAAAAATTATGATCATTTTTTTATATGTACACGACAAAACAATGCTTATTAGCACCAAGGTGAGACAAATAAGTTATAAAATGCATGTTTTTAAATGAATGAGGAAGGTACTTTGAAAAATACATATCAATTGCAATATTTGATTGCTTAAAATGGTTTTCAACTTGCTAATATTTCGTTGATGATGACGTCATTTTGTTTTTCATCTACAATATCAATGTGTCACCATGTTTCTTCACCTGTTGTCGCTGAAAGCATTTATTAAGTTTATACTCATCGACTCACTAGCTTCAATAATTATTTTGCCAAATATGGAATAATGACTATGCCACTGTTGTGTACTTGTCATCATTTTTGGTAGAACAAAGGAGAAAGTTTACGTACCAAAACTTTGGCACTTCCGAAGTCACAGAGTTTTACTTGGTGTGTGAGAGGATCAACCTACAAAATGCACACATGCAATGAGAGAATAACCATATTTGCATGAATAAGCACCAACTGAGAGACAAAGATTCCAAATATGTACCAGTAGATTTTGTGGTTTTACATCTCTATGACAAACGCCTGGAACAGTGTGAATATAAGCCAACCCCCTAAAGATCTGGATGAAAAATCAATTTATTAGAAACAATTCAGAAAATAAGGCAATGGATGAGAAAGATGGGCAAAACCTCATACTTGGTAAGTATAAAGTTTGACATAGATAAGTGGCATTCTCTGGTTCACATTGCTATAATGTCTCAAAACACGGTAGACAGTTTCGGGGACATATTCCATCACTAGATTAAGAAAAAGCTCGTCTTTGCTTGTGGTGGAGAAGAAGCAATGCTTCAGCGAGATAACATTCTGGTGATCCATAGAGCGCATCAACTGCAGCTCACGATTTTTATATCGCCTGTCCTGCAAAACCTTCTTTATAGCGACAGTCTCTCCTGTCTCCAAGCATTTTGCCTATGAACAACACCAAGGAAAACCAGGTAAGGTCATAGAAAGGATGAAGTCATAATTAGAGGAGTCAATAACAGCACAGCTATACCTGAAAGACAATTCCAAATGACCCGGTGCCCACAACACGTTCAGCCATATAACTGATTGTCTGCAAGATACGTTACAATAGACATCATATTGGTGTTTTTCTCAAGTAGAAATTATTGATAAACAATCAGCATAGTTTCATTACCAAGAAATAGTAATTCTTTAATAGATCTAGGAGGAGATATTATATTACAATTTGCTAAGCCATTACTGACAAACAATTGGTGTGATAAATATAGGCGTGAATTTTAATGATAAGAATAATATTTCAATATTGTTCCCGTAACGTCTCCAGCCTCAGATAACGAATGTAATTTTGTACTCACTCGCTTAGGTTCTCCATTTTTTCCTCCAATGGTTGTTGAAATGATATGACCAGTAACTGGCTCGTTTCCCTCAACAACAGATGCCTCCTGTGAAAATGTTACAAGTGCAAAATATCAGTAACCATTTAAGAAAAGACAAAGTACAGGAGGCATGGGATATCATCAACTTCATATTGAAGAAATTGTGCCATATATGTCTACAATAATTAAATCATAAAAACAACTCCACAATAAAACATTGACGGTCGGTGCCTTAAACTGACAAATGAAGGAAAGAAGGATTACACTGGTAAAACAAGAACCCTAAAGTCACACCAACAAAAGCACTGACTACATCAGACTTTGCCCATCGAACAAGCAAACACCATGGAAAAGCACATGTGAGCTGTAGGAAATCAATGAACCGCACAACGGTTTCCAGACGGGTCCCGGCAATACATGAAACGATGTAAATGTTAAAAAGAAAAAAAAAAGGAAAGAAAGAAGATAAACATCGATAGCACAAGCAAAGATCTATATCGGAACGTAGAAACCTCTAGGAGATTAACACTCTAGGCAATAAAAACAGCATCTACATGACGAGCCCAAGTGAAATAACAAGATCAAACAACAATCTCAAAGACAAGAAAAACCTACCAAAAACCAAACAAATAAAAGAAACCCTCAAATCATACCATATCTTCCAGATCAGGAAGAAAATCCAACAACCCAAATCAACAAACACGCACAAAGTTCAAAACTTTCCATCTAAACCAAGAAACCCAACTTTAGAAACACCCAAAAAAAAAAAAAAAGATTCCATCCCAGAAAACCACACGACTCCCGGAATCAGGAGAGCACCAAAACGTCCTAAAAAACACTTCCACCACAGATCTGACAAACACACAACCGAAACCAAACTCAACAAAAGAAACCAAAAAATCCCAGCTAAAAGACTCCATTTTCGAGCTGGAATGTAGATCTGGGAGCACAAAAAAACAAACCACCTTTGCCTCCCCCATCTCCTGCCGGACTGCCGGATTCTTCACCAACCCAGAGTGGCTGTGCTGCTGCTGCTGCTGCTGCTCCGGTGGTGGTGGATGATGAGGCCCCAGCGGCAACGCGGCCATGTGGATGAACACCACCTCCCTCTCCCTCCCTCCCCTTCACTCCAGAGAGCACAAGCTTCCCCACCAGAATAAAGGAATTTTAAAATAGAGAATTTCAGTTCTTTAGATGTAAAAATAGCGTGGAGGGCTCATAAAACGGCCTTGGGTTGTGGATAAATTACGGATGCGTAATGAAATGACTGTCTTGCCCTTGCTTTGGTCAAAGTTGCTTAATAGTAGAACGGAGTAACATGCACTTAGGAATGAGTTTATGGATAAATTCGATTGCCAAGGGATTGTTTATTTATTGAAGTAAATAGTTGTTTTACCAACCATGTGTATGGGTAAGAATCAATGTTGGGTTTCTAGTCATACCACAACTATATTCTAAGGAAGGGAGTCATTTAAATCAGAAAATGGTCTTTCTAGGAAATTTTTCCTATTGACATCTTTTTTATTTTTTTTGTTTTTAAATATAAAATCTAATTATATGATTAATTAATCTATAAGATAATTTACTATAAGTTAAAGTTTATCCTAATTTGAGTTATATTTATTATTAATTTTTAATCTAAAATTTAATAATGAGAATTTAATAAAATCAATTGAATTGTAAAACCATTAGGTCAAAGATTAATAGTTGTTTGATTTAAATAAAAATTTTACTATGCTTTTATAAAGATCTAATAAATATATCTATATGGTTATTTTTTTTCTTATGAGTTTATTAAAAAAGATATACCTACAACGATGTTGATGTAGGCACTTATACTAAATTTGCCCTCACCATAAATTATGAGAGGTTCATCAAAGTGTGGGAAGTTCTAGAGCATCTTTTTTTTTTAGTATTCAGAAAAAAACTTAGATCGAATAGAAACAAGATAAAAAAAACTTTAGTCATAGAAACTGTATGATTAAGCACACATGTTTTATGAAATAAAACAACATACAGAACAATCTCGTAGAAGGTTGGCAAAAAAAATGTGAGACTTGCTATGTATGATAAACATCACAAGCATCTAGTTTTACTGACTCAAAAACTATTTCTTATATGGATACAAAATTATAGTTTCCAATAATCTAATATGATAACTCAACTGATACTTGAAGACCTTTCTGAATTAGAATGAGTTATTTCTGAACTCCTACTAAGGTTATGTTTAGTAACGATTATAGGTAAACTGAATATAATGAAAAACTAATCTTTTTTAAAAAATTGTTCTCTATAATTTTTCATTTTCAATGTTTTTGGTAAGTTTGAGAAATAAAATGATGTTTTTAAATAAACTGGTATTTTTTTATGTATTTGATTTAATTTTTTTATATATAAATGATTATTTTTAATAAATCATGAAAAATAATCATTATCAAACATTACTTAAGAGATTACTCAGCAATGCACCGCAAAGTTTGTGTCTTATCATGAAAATGAGAATGAGGCATCATGCATGGGACACATCAGTCCAACTATTTTCTGTTTGTAAAAGATATTAATTAATTTCCAAAACTTCCAAAATTGCAACAGATTATGGCGTGGCCCACAGACGGCCAGCACAGCCTTTATCAAGCGCGTACAATTGGGGGTAATCTGGTCTTTCTACAACCCGTCCTCGAATTGACCAAGTTGCCTCGTCCGATCGTGATCGTGCGGTGTCTATCGGATTGTCTTTATTCGAGTGGAAATTACGGTAGTCGCAGTGGTTGACAGGTAGCGCGTTGCAACGTAAATATTTGAAGATTTATAAAGTCCAACCCAGACTAGACTACCGAGTGGGGGAAAAAAAAAAAAAACCGGTAGCTGACAGGTTACTGGATAATATGACGGTGGTGTTTCCGTAATAATTTGGAGTCATGGGGGCAGTTGTGGTCAAAGAATAGCAGGTTGGTGAAGATGGACTCTTGCGTTATTTATTTTTTTTGCTCTGTTTGTTGTTTTTTCTTCGTGTAGGTTGATGTTGGATGATAGTTTTAAATAAATTAAAAATAAAAAAACTAAATTAATAATCTAACATATGCTCCCATGAACGTTAGCTAAAGACAGAGTCATGTCGTAAGGATTTTTCACACTTATGCTGGTAAATCTTTCAACAAAGAAACTTTCACGTCAAAGACAAGAATTTTTCAGCCGTCCAATCTAGATGTTTGTTGGTTTATTTTTTTCAAAATGGTATTCGAGTAGACATCTGTAATGACGTTATTTTGTTTTTTATGTTTAAATTTCAAATATTTCAAATACAATAGTTATTTTTTAATTAGATACTAATCACGATTTTTATCCCTTTTGAATTTAAAATGAAAGATAATTACATTATCTTACCAAAATATAAGTGAGTTATCATGCTAGAGAGAGATAGAGATTATTGTGTTTGAGTATTCTTGTAGGTAACTACATAAATCTCCATCTTCTTGGAGGACGAGATAGAAGAGATTATACATCTTCTTGGAGAACAAAAAAGGAGACTAATCGTGTATTTCAAGAGGATCGAAAATTGACTCTGTTGTTTCTTTACAAGGAGTAGAATGAAGACAATCTAGTAGTAGTTTTTTTTTATAATCGATTGTAGGTGCATACATTGAAACTCTTCTTCAATCATTGTGAGACCTAAAAGCAGCTCAACTAGAACTCACTGTATTATGAGAGCCAAATAATACTTTAAGAGTCAACATTTGATAACACCCTAGTAGGGCACGAAGATTATTTTCTGAAGGAGATTTTTCATTATGCACAACTAAAATCCTTCCATATTCTCAGAAAAATTGTATTTCTACATAGATCATATTTCACATATTATTTATATTCCTATTATAATTAGTTGTATTATTATGTCCAGCAACAACAATCTTAAAATATTATTGTATTAATCAATTAGGTTATAAATAGCAATAATATGAGGATATTAAGGCAGAATCTTGTCAAACTTAAGAAGCTTGATGACTTTGACTACACAATACATGAAGACGCAACATGTTGTTTACACTGGAGTTGATAGACGTGGATGAAGCTTTGACTAATCCGGTCATGTCCAATTGTAGACAATGGTCAGTCTCTTAGAGCAGTTCAAATTACAAGGGCTACAAGGAAAAGGTGGACAAAGGCCAATTCTCTTGCAAAGGTTTGATCCTACACAATCTCAAGAAGAAGATTGTGGATTCCTACTACAAGATAGAGGCTACAAGGTAGATGTGGGACTCCTTAGAGAAGCATTACAATAATAATGAGAGTATGGTAAAAATTCATTTCATCAATAAATTTGAAGTCTGCAAGTTCTCAAAGGGCAAGCTTATGTTTTTGTAAGTTAATAACTTATTGCAGATTAGTTAAAAGATTGTTGAAGATGAGATGAAAAGCTTCTACAGTGGTATCTAGTTGAGTGCATCTTAATTAAACTTCCAGTAAATTGAACCCACTTCACCAATAATATTTATCGTAAGAAAACAAAAGTCAAGATGAACGATTTATCGCGCTTCATCAAGATCAAGGATAGGCGAAGCAGAGGGCAAAACATAATGTTTTTGCCAAGTAAGTAGTTATGATTAATGTTGTTTCTTTAGTCGAATCTAAGGCAGATAAGCGATCAAATTATGGTGTCGAAGGCAAGAGGCCTGTGTTACATCAAAACAAAGGAAGCTATATCCCAAGAACTTAGGCAGCAAAGCTCTAGATTTCAAGAAGAAGGCCAAGTAAGGCAATACATACGTCAAATGTGGAAAGACAGGCCACTAAGAATGGGATTGCAAGATGCAAAATGTGAACAACATTTTGGCGATGATTGGACACATGAATACTAGGAACAATGAGATCAATTAGTGGCTAGATTATGGTGCTACATACCATGTCTACAATAATTGAGCATGATTTTCTTTCTATCAGCCAACAATAGGGAATGAGATAATGGAGATGGCAAATCATATGCAATCAATGGATTTGGACATCACTTTTCTAGGAAGACATTAACATTAAGCAATATGAAGCACGTAACACATACAACAAAGAATCTCATTGTTAAATGCTATCTTGATGATTCTCACTACAAGAAAACAGCCTTTTACTGATGACCTTAGCTACCAATAAAAGTACACAACACCATCAATTAAAATCCAGTCACTAAATGATATTGTGATGTTTTTTTGTCACCGTCAATAAAAGTAGTATGCTATGATGATGTTTTCTATTGCTATACGTATTTGATTTATCGATAATCATTATTGTAACTATTCCAAAAAAGTGGTTTTACAACGACTAAAGAGATATAAATGTCTCTAAAGATTAAAATTTACTAATACATTTTTATTTCTTATATCACTAATTATATGTTATAGTGACCGTTAATTATATAAATATCAATATATTAATTATTTACTAGCACCTTTTTATTTCTTATGTTAGTACATATATATTATAGCGACGACTAATCACATACTCTGTTAATATATTAATCATTTATTGACATGTTTTATTTGTAACATCAATAATTACATATTATAACGTGAACTAAGCAATTACATCTTTAATTGCTAGTTAATTTCACCTTCAGCAAATAATTGATTGTATTTTACTTTGTATTAAAATTATTATAGCCATCCTACAAGAAAGGTCATAGTAAGGACCCATTTATTTGCAAGTAATCCAATCTTGACAGGAAACCTATTCAACCTGAGGGCCTATGAAAAGCTTGAGTCAATCATGAACCAACAAATGGATAATTTGTTACAGGTTTTTACAAGTGAACAAGCCTTGTTACTGCAAAGAATAGTGCTAGTTTAAGAACTTTGTTTCCTTCATAAAACCTGATCACTCTCACACTACACTCTTGGCGAGATACTTTAGACAAGAGTGCTAGTTTACAAGAAGGTGATGCCTTAACGTTTCTAACTTATTTTTCCACTTGTACTTCTTAGTATATTTTGGACAAGACTTTGTTTTGTTTATGAAACCGTAAATGCACTAAAAAAATGTTCTGATAAGAGTTTTGTGTTCCAGGTTGTCTTTTTTTTTTTTGAAATTAGTTATATTATATTACCATTCAGATAATTTCTTGGCTATGAAGCCTCCACCAGGTATCAAAGTTTAACATATGATAAAGTACCAAACTGCTCAAAACACTACCAAAAGTATTAAAATATTACAATTCGAGAAAATTAATTATCTAAAATGCCTAAAGGATAAATTTTTTACTTAATATCCCTACCCCCCCTTAGAAATGGGTCATAAAGGAAAGACGACTACAACTTAACAGGAGCAGGACTTGATGATGCAGGTGGAGCAGGAGCAACAATACCTATAGCCGAAGCAATAGACTGGGCCACCAGATCACAGGCCTGACCCCAATCTTCATGCAACCTAGCCAGCACTTGCGAGAAACTAGATTGATTTCCACCTGAAACACAAATTTCTCCCCAAAGTCTAGTGAGATGATACTAAATATGATATCAAGAGCCAACCTAAAGTTATTTTTAAAGATTATATTGTTTCTTTCAATCCATAACCACTAAAATATAGTAGGAACAAACTGATTCCAAAAAAAATATAACCATTATACTTAGCCAAAGTGTCCAATGAAAAAATATCCATCAAGTTGATGGACGAACAAAGAGCAGGGTTGTTTGTAAAACAAATCCCAGACTTTAAATGCCTTAGGGCAAGATAAAAAAAATGTGAGAAGAAGATTCCAATGCATGACCACATGAGGGACAAGAGACCAGGCCCAACCAGCCTTTTTTGTAAATATTCTTTCTAGATAATATTTTATTATGAATTGCAAGCCAAGTGAATAACTTGTATTTGAATGGTATCTATGATTTCCAAACTTGCTTATGAAAAGGAAATCTAGTGCCGCCATCGTTAATGATATCATAGCAACTCTTGACTGAATAAATCATTTTTTGAATTAAGCAATCATTCAATCACATCCCTTTCGTTATTGAAAAGAAGATAATTTATGATCTCTGTTAAGCATTCAAGTTGAAATTGCAACTTATCATAACTAGTTGAAATACCCAGTGAATGATTGAAAAGTCCTGAAAAATCACTATTATATTTCAACTAAGTTTTTTTAATAATGTTTATTTTATTGATAACAAAAGAGAATAATTCCGACAGTCAATATTTAAGGGGACCGAAACCTCCTCAGTTACTCTCCCAATAGAGAGTGTCACCCCCATTATTTACTAAAGACCTAGAGAATGCTCTCATAATAGGGAAATAACTCCTAGGTTCCCTCCAAAGAGGCGAACCATTAGCAAAAGAATTAATGAGTGCGTCTAAATTGTTACAAGAAAAATATTTGAACCTAACAAGTTCAGTCCATTTTAACTGATGTTTCCTAGAGAGTAGTTATCATAAGAGTGTGACATCTAGGCCTGATTATCTATTTTTATTGTAAATTATGTAATTATTTGCAATATTGTATAAATGGTTTATTAATGGATAATCTGTTGTTTCTTGCTTGTGTGTGCTTGTGGTTGGCTTTCTGTGCACCTGCTTGTGATTTGAGACCAATGTGGAGTCTAATTTGAGGATGCACAGTCGCCTCGATTTGCGTGCCCGTTCTTTCCTCTTTTCTTTCTTCCTTTTTCTTCTTCTCTCACTCACGAACTCACCACACACACGTCTTCTTCCCCTTCACCCTCCACCAGCTTGTGCCACCACCATCCAACGACCCGTGCCTCATCGTCACCTCCGACACGATGGGTGGCTGGTGTAATGCGGGAGGAGGTAGAGATAAGAGAGGCGAAGGCAAGTGGACGAAGGTGAGCTGTCACACGAGGAGAAAGAGGGAGAGGAAGAACAACGTACGCGCAACCGAGGAAGAGGTGGTGGCTGTCCGTGTGGTTCGCCGGTGGGAGAGACTTCGCTGGGGTGTAAGGAGACTCGTCGGAGTGCTGGAAGGATTACCGAGGCGCCATCGGAGGTACGCGGCCCTGTCTCTACCTCGTTTACATGTTTCCTACTAATTATGCCTCATGCATGAAAAATCGAGGGAAATGCATGAAAAATTGTAGAAAAATAGTAGGAATGTTGGAAATGAGTTAAATGATGTGAATGTGTAGGGATCATGCTAGATTGTGTGAATTTCGTGAGTTTTGAGGAGATATGCCTTAAATGTTTTAAGGTTTCACTCTGAGCATGTTTTCTTTACGAATTTATATCTTCTTCTGTGGTTGATGGAATCATGAATGGTTTGAGGGGTTTTGAAGTAGACTCAACGGTCTACACCCCATGATTTTATGGAAATTTATGAGACATGGTTGGGGGGTCCGATCGGGACTCCCACCTTGGACGATTTCCACCGCTGTGGAACAGGGGTGTGTCCTATCTGCGAAAAATTCGGTATACCGAATTAATTCGGTATGCCAAAATCCTAGCAGATTAAGCCAGAACCCAGGGTTTCGATAGACTGAAATTTCACAGTCGACCGAAACAGGGGGTTTCGGCATACCGAAAATTTTTGGTATACCGAAACAGGAAATTTCGGTATTCCGAATTGAAAGTTCGGTATACCGTTTTTGCCCTAAATTTGGAATGTAAAAATGTGGAATTTAATGAATGTTAAGTGGTTTTAATGGTATGGTGGATTCATATGAATGATGTTTGCCCTGTGTAACAACATGGAGGCATGTGGAACCCCAAACAAATGGATTTGGGTGTGGTTTTGGGTTTTGACCCTATAAATGAATGAAAAAAAAAGAGAAATGACTTTATGTGGTTTTTGGGCTTAAGACCCAATTTATGGTTTTAAATGTGGTTTTGATGACTTGAGTTGGGACCCCAGTGGAGGATCAAGTGTTGCAAGGAAATAGAGTCCTACAACGAGAAGAATGGAATGAAATGAAAAATGGTTTTGAAATGGAACACTAATAATGTGGTTGCTGAGCTCGTAGCGGTGTAGGCTAAGCCTGGGTTTTCATACCTAGTTGTTCGGGTCACCGACGGTGTAGACTGAGCCTGGGTTTTCATACCTAGTTGTTCGGGTCACCGACGGTGTAGGCTGAGCCTAGGTCATTGAACCTAGTTGTTTGGGTCACCGACTGGGGCGTCAGACAAAGACGTATCCCCGTGCACTTATGAAAATGAAATTGAGGCCGGTTGGCCGGGCCGGTGACATCCCACACGGGGAATTTCATCGCGGCAGTGCAGGAAGGTAGGGGAAGGATGTCCTCGCCTACTGCTTATGTGCCTGGTTACTTCTGATCAAGGTAACAACAATAAAGAAAAGTAGAAATGAATAAAGAAAGTGAAATGTGATTTGGTTAGGATTGGACTGATGAAATGATTCTAAAATCCTGAAAAGAAATGATAATGTTTTAAGCAGTTGCCAGCTAATGTTTATGATTTGATTTTGAGCCCAATGGGGCATTGTGATTTAAGCTGGATCTGGTCATAAATGTGAATTTGAAAGTGTGTTTTGGGAAGAAATCCCAAATATTAGAAATGGAATGTTTTGAAAAAAAAATGAATTCCAAAAGGTTTTTGAAAGAAATGTAAAGGAATGTTTTGTAAGAAAATGTGACCTTGGAACAAATTTTCAAGATGTTTGAGAAAAGAAAAGAGATATGGCTTTTGAAAAAGAATATGGTTTTGGGATTGAATTCCCAAGAGATCTCTAGTGTAAAGGAAAGAAAAGGAAAACAAGTTTTGAAAGATGATAAAAATGAGATTTATGGTTTTGCCGAGTTTTTTGTGGTTTTTGTGTTTTGAGGCGCGTACTGGGTGACTTAGATGTCACTCACGCGTGTTATTTGGTTTTCAGGTGCAGACCTTGTGCAGTCGAGTTCCAATGTAGGGGCTGGAGCTTCTAGCCGCGCATTGTGATCCTGAAGATGAGCCTTAGTTACAGTTATATTTGTGCTGTAATTAGTGTAATTATACTTGTGATACTGTGATTTAGTAGCGTGTCCAGGATCGGGACGTTACAAAGAGTTTGCATTTCAGTAGTTGTCCAGAGAGTGTTCCAAGTTGTCATATGCCTGATGTTATAGAAAGTTGTTCCTTTCATGAATTTCATTCTAAGCAAGTGCATATCGAAAACTATCAGAACTGATGCTGGCGTTACCTAAAGGTTTGTTAATTATAATGCTTAATTTTTGTTTGATTTATGAGTATTTTTTCCATTCTCGTTGTTAGAAATATCTTTGTTATTTTGATGATTTCACTTGGATAAATTTTTATACAAATAAAATGACTGATAAATTTATTTGTTGTAACTCTATACTCAGAAAAAGGATTAAGTTATGTAAGACAAAAATCATATATTTATAGAGTTTTTCATGAAGTATCAAAATCAGCATACCGAAGGAAATTCGGCATACCGTTTCAGAATAAAACGGCATACTGAAAGAGAAAACGACATACCGAGTCAGGAAAGAACGGTATACCCATCGACCTTCCGATTTCAAAGAAGAAGAAAACAAATCGGCATACCGAAACAGAAGAAAACGGAACGTACGTCGGAATTCCAGAAAAACTGAGGAGACAAAGAAGATGGCAGAAACGGCATACCAAGATAAAACGGCATACCGTTTCAGGAAAAATCGGTATACCGAATAAAAACGGCATACCGAATTGCCCGTCAAGTGTAGACTGAAGATCTAAACGGCACACCGGAGGACAAAACGGCACACCGGTGGACAAAATGGCATACCGAAAGACTAGCCGTTTGTGACCGTTTTTCTAATCGTTAGACATAATTTATGAGGGTCTCTTGGCTATAAATAAGACTCATTTAAGCCTCCATAAAGACACACCTTGACATACTTGTGTAACCATGCCGTCGTGGGTGGCCACAAATAGATGATATTATGTGTGCCAAAAGCGGCAAAGCCACGGCAAAAAGAAAAGGAGAAAAAAAAGCAAAAAAAGCAGGAGTCGCCACCTAGTCTATTCTAATGGAAGACGAGGAAAACCATAAAACATATGAAAAATCATGCAAAACAAATAAAAAGGGGCTGCGCAAACCAGAATTGCGGGTAAGGATCCCTGTTACGTACGAGGAAGGTGTTAGGCACCCTCGCACGTCCGATAAATCGGTCTTCTAATGATTTTTCTTTTGCTTATGAAATATCGGTTTTGCAGCCTTTTGCTATACGCCCGAGGGCAATTTGTCATGCCATGCAAATGCGTGTGGTGTCTAAAGTATAGGTGCATGATGTGTAGGGGTGTGTCCTAATGCTCAGAAATATCGCTCGTGTGTCGGGCTAAGAGTTGATGCAATAATATTGCATATAAGATCAAAGATCTAATATCTTGAGCGATTTATCATCCTTGCTTACTACATGCCTAAATGCAAGCTAAAATGCAAGGAAAACTGCTGGAAACAAATCTGTGCCTTCCTAATACATTAAGGAAGAAAATCTGATGAAAACCCAGAAGCAAATCGGGTCGAGAAAGCAAGCAAAGCACATGAAAAACATGCTGTGTGCTATTGAAAATAGGCCATTGCGCCTGTTTGGTGCGCCAGACTGGTGCGTCAGTCTGGAGCGCCACCTATGTGCGTCTAGGTGGGCCAGTAAAGTATGCAGAGGCAAAAACAGAAAGCCACGCAAAGCAAAACATCAGAGGATGCACTCTGGAAAAGTATGCAG
>JAMKQA010016834.1:0-27530 GCA_024699735.1 Posidonia australis
TTGGTGCGCCAGCCCTACTCACAGATGTCTGATTTGGGCTCTGTCTAATGGGTTTGGGGCTCGGTTTAAGGGCTGATCGCGTCCAAAGCAACATAGGGACACTCATTCCTGGGTCACCTTAAAATCGGGGTGTCTACAGGTAGTGAGACCTCTAGAGATGTCGGGGACGTGTCCTTGGTTGTGGTTGCCGAGTTTGCGGTCCAGGGTAGGAGCCTCGAGACTGTGGTGGTACTGTAGGACCCAGGGTACGAGAGACCCAGACTACCCTCAATGCCGGTGCTGGACGGGTCTAGGGTTAGAGTCCCCAGGTGCTCGAGCACCAAGGCATCCCTAGGACGCACTCCGTGCTTGTATTAGTGAGGGAACATTTTGAGGCTGCGGCCGGGGCGGTTGAACTCCGGCATGGGGTGGTTCACCACGGCATTGCAGTGTGGGTGTGGTGACATGGAATCCTCACCAGCTGCTTGTGGCCAGGTTGATCGCCTGTGGCCAGGGTGATGCGACCAGTTTTGGAATGGAAAAGTGTGGATTTTTTGTGGACTAGTTCCTAGCCCGGATTTGTGATAAGTTGTGCTAATGGTTTTAAATGATGTTTTGGGCTAGGAAACTAGATGAAATGATTTGCTTCTCCTGTGTTGAGTATAAAGGTTTACGAACGAGCAAGAGGTTTTGAAAGGAAAAAAAAGAAAAGAAAGTTTGAAATGCCATTGTTTTTCCATGTTTTTCTAATCGAATATGTGGTTTTGGCAATGGTAGTTTTTGGCAAATGTTTTCGTGGGTTTTATCGCTGTTTTTGGAGCGCGTACTAGGTGACATTCCTGTCACTAACGCATGTTTTCCTTGTCCCCTTTGTTTCAGGTGCTCAGGTGTAGGAGCAGTCTAGTCTTGTGCTTCTTTTCGAGCCACGTTTGCCGCACACAGGTCTAGGTGATTAGCTTTATTTATTTAATTCTGTTATTTAGATTCTCTTAGCTGCTCTTGGGTAGTTCTTGTAATGTTGTGTAGCATTGGGGTGTTACAGAACTGATGTGGCTGTTGAGGCTGCCACAAGGACTGATGTAGTAACTAGAGTAGTCGCGACTATGACTGATGCCGTGCCTGGTGGGGTAGTTGGCACTTGAACCGTTGTTGACGCGGTGACTGGAACTGGAATTGCTGTGGTTGTGATTGAAATTGCTGCGATTGAAACTGGTGTTACTGTGGTGGGAATTGCCTTTGCCATGGTTGAGACTGGAACCATCGTGATTGGGGCTTGAACTACTGTGGTCGGAACTGAAACTGTCGTGGTAAGAACTGAAACAGCTGTGGTTGGGACCGAAATGGTTGTGGTAGGAACTGTAATCGCTATGGCATCTTCTTCGGAATAGCATCCTTAATGCCTACACACTCAATTGTGCTTGACGAAGCGCCTCCTTGGACCTTGACCCGGATTGAGAGTTCCTGCGCTAACGAAGCGAGCGAGAGAGGAGTTTTGTAAGCGTTGAGAATGCTCCACCTGAGGTGACTGCTCATAACCAAGTCCTTCTCGTTTTCTCCGTTCCTTGGCAGCAACAGGCTCAACGATCCCTTAAGCGTACTTCCCAAGAGGCGCCCCTTTCTCATATCTTCATCAACGATAGAGATTCTCGACCATCCTGGAAGGATAGCTACGAATAGGTGGGTAGCTACCACGCTCACATTCAAGAATGAAATTAACCGGCTCAAACCGATTAACCCGGAAGAGAACATCTGAAGGCTTGGATTCAAAGTGGACAATCTTGTAGGACGGGGATGAGAAAGCATCGACCTTATCCTTCTCAAAGTTCTCAGTCATGACGGTGACAATGTTATCGCCCTAGGTGAACTTGATCATGCGATGGAGAGTCGACGGGAGGACTTGATGCTTGTGGAGCTAAGGGCGCCCAAGTAAGAGACTAAACGAGGGTTCAAGGTCCACAACGTAAAATTCCACGTCAAACTCAGTGGGGCCAGTGATGAGGAGGATTACTAACAAGCCCAACACGTTGTGATGCATTTTGTCGAATGACGTCATCCCTTTCACCGTTGGCACAATATCCTCAGCCTTGAATCCAAGCTTACTTATTGTGCACAAGGGGCAGACATTCACACCTACGCCATTATCGACCAAGGTGAGAGGGATGTGGAAGTTCTTGAACTGTACAATCACGAACAAGGGCTAGTTGTGATTGATCCCCACTGGAGGTAATTCCTGGGAGGTGAAGGAGATAACTTGAGGTGTGTCAATCATGCCCACTATGGTTTTTAGGGCTGTAGGCTCTATGGTGGGGGATACGTGGGCAGCCTGGAAAAACTGAAGGAAGGCTTCTCAATGTTTAGTTGAAGTGTGGATCAAGCCCTGATGGAAATATCAGCCTTGACCTTCTTGAGTTGAGTAGTGATGTCGGCCATGGGTTTGGCTGTAGTGGTAGAGGGCTTGGCGAAGGTTTCGACGGTGTAGGCTTCATTGGTTGATTTTTTGGCTGTGGTGGAGCTACAGTAGATCGGGTTGGTTTAGGCATAGGGGTTGGGGCCCTATATATCCATCCCGAGCACGTGACCTTTGCACACATCTCTGCGGCATAGTCATAGGGCACGCGATGGGAGTCTCGGGTCAAACTAACAACTACAGGTGTCCTAGCAACCAATTCCGGTTGAGCAAGGGGTAGACTTGTTGCCGGTGGAACTAGTAGGGACACAGGTTGGGGAAACTGCACAGTGGGATGGGCTAGCAAGGTGACTGGTGCTATAAATGGAGGAGGTTGTGCTAGTAGGGTCACTGGTGTGGTCGGTGAGGGCGATTGTGCTAATAGGGTTACTGGTGAGGGTGGTAGTGCTGACGAGGTTGCTAAGTATTCCAGTCTGGCGATGAGTTGGATCATGTTCACAGCAAAGCTTGAACCCTTGACAAAGGAATGATACAAGGATAACGGGAATGGAATAGAGGAATCATGGATCAAATCTGAAGGGTCCAGCACGGAAGCGTTGAACTAGGTAGGAAAGATGGCGTGAATTCCAAAAGTCCCTGGCACTCCCAGGCGACCGTGCTCAAGGAGAGGCTGGCTAACATTGCTAGGGGGAACAGCGATAGACGCAGATGCTTGTGTTGGTGTAGGTGCAGACCTCGCCTGCTGAGTGTGAATGATAATGACCTCACAATCAATCAAATCCTGAATGGCACTTCTGAGCAAGAAACAACTATTTGTCGCATGCCCCGCGACATGATGGAAGTTGCAGAATAGATCCACTTTGTACCACCCTGGCAACGGATACGGTGGTGGGTAGACCTCCGAAAACTTCAGGAGTGACTGTACCTTCGAGAGGATGACACTCAGGGGCTCGACCAAAAGTGTGAATTAGTGCATTGGGCAGCGTGGTCATGCCTATCCCTAGTACGGTCCTTTCCTTGCCAATACGGCGGGATATATCGGCTCGACGGTGGTGGTGATGTGGGAGGTGTATGGTGCCTTATGAGTGGGTGCATACACTAACTGCTGCTGAGTTGGAGGTCCCGTGTTGACAGGCATTGTAGGGGACTCGATGTATGCAACGGTGTTCCAGGGAGGGTCTTTCCTTTTGTTGGAGTTGTTGTTCGCACCGTTGTTGGTGTTGCCGCTGCTACTTGCTCCTAGGATGGATGCGGGAGATGTGGCCTACTTGGTGAATGTAGCGAGCACGGGGAAACTACCACTATGTAGTGAGCTTTCCATGTAGGCTCTAGCTCAGATCAGCGATGCAAATGTGGTGATAGGTTGTATGCTAAGTAGAGCCCCGGTAACTGGTTATGCCCCACGGATAACCATCTCGATAGATTCCTCATCTGAGGGTCTATCTCGCACTTGTGAGGCAAGAGCGCGCTAGCGTCTGACATACTCCGTAAATGGTTCTTGGGGCTTCTGCTTGGTGGTAGCAAAGTCCTCGTGCTTAGGGATCAAGTTGAGATTAAAGGAGTACTGTTCTAAGAATGCTTGGCTGAGGTCATTCCAAGTCTTTATCCAAGCCATATCCAAGGAAGTGAATCGCTTCAGTGCGGGGCCGGTCATACTTTTCTAGAAGAGCCAGATTAACAATCTCTCATCAGCCTGTAGCTGTGCAAGATCTCCACAGTATGCCCTCAGGTGTGAGATAGGGCAGCCTTTACCATTATATTTCTCAAAATTCAAAACATGGAAATTCGGTGGAAGAGTTGCCTCTGGGAAATAGTAGAGGTCCCGGAATCGGTAAGACTGGCAGTCTCCACCCCGCACTTGTCGAAGTGCTTTTTTGAGATCACTCACCTTAGCGTGGAGGGTGTCCGAAATCACTACCATTGAGAGTGGTGTAGCTGGGGTGGGTCCTGCGTACGCCGTATGAGTTGCACCGAGGTGCTCCTCTAGATCCACCATTGCGTCTACTAGTGTCAGCGCACGATGGCCGGCATACCCATGCGTTGGTATAAAGTGTTGTGGGGTATATGCGGCAACTTGATTCTGATGCAAGGGGATAGAGGGGGATGTATGATGACCTAGGTGAGGTGCAATGTGAGCGGGGTGCAGTTGCGGACCCGGGATAGATCCGGGGAATGAGCTTTGTGGGTGCTGCGCCCCTGCCACGCCTAGAGGCTGGCCACCAGGTGCATAGGAGACATGCTATGCTGTGACTAGTGGGGGTCTTATAGGTGGGTTCGGTCCCACCATCGCCGAGGTTGCGAGGAGCTGAGGCGATGTACTGGGTGCATTATGACATGCAAGGGAAGGCAACAGGGGGACCTCTGGACCCGCAGGGGGAGAAGCAAGGGCTGAAAAAATATAGAAGCCCATGCCCTGAAGCTTCTGAGCAAGCTCAAGAAATTGTTGAATGTGGAAGACATGTGACCCATCGGTAGCAGAACCGAAGATCAAGGTCAAGGAGTCAAAGGATCCAAGAAGAGGTTGGACTGTAGACTGTCCAGTAGGGAGAGATCCTATCAAAGATGTCACTGCAGGTGGTTGGGTTCCAAAGGCAACAGATCCAACCAGGGGATAAGTTTGAGGCGGGGTCTCCGAAATGCGCACGACCGTCACAGCGACGGCCTCAATAACGGGCTCTGCAGTGGGATGAGCCTGCTAGTTTCTGATACCCGAGGGATTTCTGATCATTAGGAAACGATTGTCGAGAAGAGTGACAGAGGTGGAAGAAGTTAGTGTCAAAGGAGGGACCGAGGAAGTAGTCGCCTTCGGAGCAGCAAAAGTCAAAGGCTCACTAAGATGTTGGGCCATGGTAGAATGGGAACGAGTGAGAACCAGACTGTGGTGATGGGACAAAGGGTGGACCCTAGGATGAGTTATCGTCGAAGGCGACAGTTGCTCGAGAGAGGATGATCGAGATCTGTCACCAAAGGGGAAACAGAGAACGAAGACTCTCGAGCTCTGGCAAAGGAACTAGTGCAATAACCTAAACAAGAAAAACAAGAATCAGGGAAACTTCATGTGAGTAAAACAAGACACAGATGTAATGTTATTGTGGTGGCATGAATGGCACGCATGCATATGAATGCAACTAATATGCTCTCTCTCACCAACTAAGTGTTTCCTAAAAGGCCATCTACTCCGGGATCATACATGGGTAAATGGGTCTCTGACTCAGGCAAGAAAGAAAAGTCTCGCTCTAAAACCTGGCCAAAGCGCAAGTAGTGAACGGGTGGTGCGTTGGTGGCCTCATCTCCTGCAGTAGTAAGGAGCTGTACCCTCTACTAACACCGACACGACCCTGGACAAGGGGGGACAATCTAGCAACATGCTTTACGCCAAAGCTATAGAATGGGCTACTAGAATTGTCCTTCGCAAACTGTAGGTGGACTTAGGGGAGAAGATTCATGTCCCATATGATTAATCATGCAATATGCTTTTGTGTTTTTTACTTACATTTTATTAACCAGTGCGGAAGAGTTTGATTTGGTCTCTAGTTTTGCCTTATTAATTGTTTCTTTTAGTTTGTGTGTTTTATTGTAACTAGAAAGGGAAAACAAACATATCTCTACTCTCCTAGGCATGTCCAGTGCGAAAGGGGAAGAAAACACACAAGTAAGGTAGACAAGCAAGCAATCAACAAGCAAAAGGCATGATCATGGCATGTGCAAGTGTCGTGACATTATGATTGTGAAAAGAAAACATCCATCAAATCAAAAGGCAAGATATATAGCATGTGTGTGCAGTGACAGAGCAAATATGTAAAAAAAAGTGTGAACGGCATACTAAGTAAGCAAACACTCACAAGCAAGGCAAATAAATAAGTATGTGAAGCTAAAGCTTCAAAAAGCAAGCAAAAAAGACTAACCTGAAAGTCAGAATCTGGTACTCTCCAGCGGAGTCGCCAGTTCTGTGACCATGCCTGCCCAGGGATCCGACGTAGAGTCGCGTTAGAGGGAGGAGGCCACAGTCATGCCAGGATGGCGAAGGCGCAAGATAGGATAAAACGAAGAAATGGAGTCACCACCTCGTCTTTTAAGGGAAATACGAGGAAAACCACAAATAAACCACAAAAGATTGAATGTATGAGATGCAAATGAGAAGGCCAGATGTCTACAAACAAGAGGATGGGTATGGATTCCTATTACGCACGAGAAAGGTGTTAGGCACCCCCGTACGCCCTAGAAATTCAGTCTTTCTAGTCCAATTCACTTGCTATAGGCTGAATGAATGCTTGCTAAACCTAAATTGTGCTCTAATCATGCTAATATGAATGCCAAGTCGAGACTAGATGGATGTGCAAGATGGTATGCAAAACTGCAAAGGAATCCGCATGAAATAACGAAATCATGAAACACAACATGACAAAGAAAATCACATGAAATGACGTAGTTTCTGGCAAGAAAGGCTTGGGAAATCATACAGACCTCAAGAGAATAAAAAATTCAATCAACTCAACTCATCAGAATTGTAGAAAACGTCATGGAAATCTGAATGGGAAAATTGCAAAGAAATCCACGTAAAATAGGTAGACTGTGGCAAGTGAAAAAATTCACATAAAATGACGATGTTTTGAACAAAAGGCTCTGGAAAACCACACCTACATTAAGAGCATCAACAATGCAACCAATGCAAATCATTAGGGTCATGGAAAACATTGAGGAAATCGAGATGGAAAAATTACGAAGAATTCCACGTAAAATAGGCAAACAATGACATACGAAGAAAAACAAATTAAATGATGGTATTTTTGGAGAGAATGCTCGGGAAAACCATACTGATATCAAAAAGATCAAAAGTGGGGCCAACCCAAGTCATTGGAATCATAGAAAAAGTCATGAAAATCAAAAAGGAGAAATAATCTGCAAGTGGGCTAATGTGGGCCTCTTGGTCAGTTAGTATATGCCCTTAGGCAACGAAATCCAAATCAAATCGAAAAATCCAAAACGTAGGAGTAAAGGAAATTAAATTGAATGTTGGGTGAAGGATTCAAAAACGAATAAGGAACAAATCCATGGAAAACCACATGGAATGCAGGCTCGCTCGAAAAGGATGGGACAATGTGCAAACATGATGAAAACTATGTAAAATGCATGAATATGTACCTAAATGCATAAAAGGTGCTGAGGAATGACTTAGACAAAGGTTATGCATGACTTAATGCAAGAACTAACATGCAGGTGCATGAATTGGTGGTACAAGGGCAATTTGGTCATTTCAATGGCCAGATGTGATAAATGCATGTGTGGAGATGATGCATGGTCTGAGATATGCCAAAATATATGCGAAATGTCAAGAAAATGTCATTTGCAAGAAAACATGAAAAGGACAAGGTCATAAAAATAATAAAATGATGTAAACTCAGTAAAGGACAAGTACAAAGACCAAAATGCAAAATTCACAAAAAGGATGAAAACCTAGATCAAAATATATTCAATGAGTTCTATTCTAAAGTGCAAATGATGGATCAAATGAAAATATGGCACTGAGATGTGTGAGAAGTGCACCTTGGTAATTTCCTCATAACTCAGGGTCTAATGTGCAAAATTCACACATAGGTGCAAATATGATTAAAATATGAAACCAAAGATCAATTTACTGTGAAAACATGATTTTTAAATGAAATCTATGATCAAGTGCAAAATATGAAATGTAATAAGTGGAAAATATCAAAAAATATGTGAGAAAACAATTAAAACCCTAAATGATGGATTTAAAATTAGTTTAAGGGTTTAGATGCAAATTTCCTGTGCTTATGGCTTGTATGTTGTGAATCCAGGGACTTACATGCAAAATTTTAGGGCCTAAATGTGATAAAAATTGAACTATTATAATGTTCAGAATGCAAATTTTACAAAGAAAACTCATTTTGGAAAACTCTGGGGGCTCAATGCAAAACCTCAGGGTTTAATTGCAAGGAAAACCAGGATGCAGGGGTTTAAACGTGAGAAGACACATATTTACAGGACTGAGAATGAAATTAAAATGGAACAGGGTAAGGAATGCAATATTTACAGTAAAACTAAAGAAATGCAATTTAAATTAAAAATACAAGGGTCAAAAAGAAAAATTCCAGGATCTAATTGTAACATTTAGACAAATTAAAGGACTTTTAAATAAAACCTAAAAAATCTAACAGTTACTGTCGGTGATTCAAAGATCGCCGGCAGCGACGGTTTGGGAGGCTCATCTAAGCCCTCTTGGCGGCTGATCAGTGATTTGAATGGTTGAGAAGCTGGAGGAGGAGTTGGGGGAAGATCTGACGGCGCCAATCGAACCCTCAATGGCTGGAATGTGCCGTTGATCCCCCCTGTCGGCGTTCTTCTCCAGCGATAGGGGCTCTCACTGCGGCGCTCTTGGAGGCGATGGCTTGGCACGGCGGAGATCGGGGAAGCTCCGAAGCAGCACGACGAGGCTCTAGGGAGTTATGGGTGAGGCTGGAACGGCTTGGGGTGCTTCTTCCTTCACGGGCTTCGACGGGACAAACTACTGACGTCGAGGAAGGTGTCACAGTGGCAAAAACGGTCCAGCAGAGATCAGAGGGTCTTCGGAGGGCTGTAGGGGAGCTTTTAGTGGTGGTGGTCTGGAGCTGGCATGATCGGAGCGTCCCAGGAGATTCCACGGTGGAGGAGGACGACGACGGAGCAACGACGATGTTTTTAGGCACTAGAGGGCCCTCCCTGAGTGATAGGAACTCAGGGAGGAGGAGGAGGAAGGGAAGAGATAAGAATGAAAGGCCCATGGGGCCTTGCCAGGACCTAGGAGGCTTGAGACCTCGCTAGTGGTGGTGAACCTACCACCGGAGGTAGATGACGGCGTACAGGAGGCATACCTCTATCGAAACGCGATCTAGGGAACTTAAAGGGACTAACGGGACTTGAGACAAAAAAAAAAAATGAACAAGAAAAGGAAATTACCTGACTGGAAGGTGTGCCTCCCCTTGTGAGGCTCGACGATGCTTCTCTAGGTCGATACTTTGGCGATGGTGGCTGGGGTTCTGGGTTGCGGAAAAAGGCTCGAGGAGGAGCTCTGGATGTGGGAAAAGTGGCTAGGCTTTGAGGGGTGCTCAAGGGGTCTTCTCTTAATTTCAAACGGGAGGAAGGATCGATCCCAAAGCCGTGGTCGAAAGGTCGTAGGCGACAAGCTTTATACACCGGTGAAGCATTCCAGGGCTGTTGATCCTCCTCCCTCAAGCGGATGAGCGCCGTTGGATCGAGCGTGAGCTGGAGGAGGTTGGCCAAAGATTATGGTGTCCACGGATTCGCTCCGGAGTTCTCGGGATATCGTCGGAGTTGTCACCAGCAAACTCGAGGGTCATCGGAAAATTCAAGGTCATCGGAATTATTTTTGCTAGTTTCTAAAGTTTTCTGATTTATGGATTAAATAGGGTATTAGGCTGCTAATGGGCCTCGCAATTGGGCTTTGTTTTCTTTGATTTTTTTTGTTTTGTTTTAGTGGTTTAGTTTTGGATTAATTTGAGATTTTGGATAGACTTATTTGTGTTTTAGCATTTTAAGTTGATTAAGGTTTTATTTGGTGATTTAAATTTAATTAACTGGATTACTTTAGTTTTAAATGGATTAAAATGGTTTTGGATTTAATTAATTGAGAATTCATTTAAAATCTTTGTTTAATTAATTTTTACTTTGATTTACTTAAGGATTTTATTTAGATACTGATTTAATTGATTTTCTCTTGATTTAATTAAAGATTTGGGTTTTTATTTAATTAGATTTCATTTTTTAAGGGATTTTATTGAGTTTTGCTTAATTATAGTTTTAGTTAGGGTATTTGCTTGGGTTTTAAATGGGGTTTTGAGTTTAATTTAGGGGTTTTAGATTTTAATTAGGGTTTTTAGTTTAATTAGAGTTTTGAGTTTAAATTACGGTTTTGAGTCTAATTAAGTAATTTTAAATTAGGGCTTTTAGGGTTTTGAGTTTAAATTAGGATTTTTTCTTGAATTTAAATGGATTAAAGTGGTTTAAATGGATTTTATTTGATTTTGGTTTTAATTAGGGTTTTCACTTGATTAATTTGGATTTTAAGTGGTTTAAATGGATTTTATTTGATTTTGACTTTAATTAGGGTTCTCAATTGAATAAATTGATTTTATGTGGTTTAAATTGATTTTATTTAATTTTGACTTTAATTAGCGTTCTCACTTGATTAATTTGGATTTTAAGTCGTTTAAATGGATTTTGGTTTAAATTAGGGTTCTCACTTGATTAAATTGGATATTATGTGGTTTAAATGGATTTTATTTAATTTTGACTTTAATTAGGGTTCTCACTTGATTAAATTGGATTTTAAGTGGTTTAAATGGATTTTATTTGATTTTGACTTTAATTAAGGTTCTCACTTGATTAAATTGGATTTTAAGTGGCTTAAATGAATTTTATTTAATTTTAACTTTAATTATGGTTCTCACTTGATTAATTTAGATTTTAAGTGGTTTAAATGTATTTTATTTGATTTTGACTTTAATTAGGGTTCTCACTTGATTAAATTGGATTTTAAGTGGTTTAAATGGATTTTATTTAATTTTGACTTTAATTAGGGTTCTCACTTGATTAATTTGGATTTCAAGTGGTTTAAATGGATTTTATTTTATTTTGACTTTAATTAGGCTTCTCACTTAATTAAATTGGATTTTAAGTGGTTTAAATGCATTTTATTTAATTTTGACTTTAATTAGGGTTCTCACATGATTAATTTGGATTTTAAGTGGTTTAAATGGATTTCGATTTTAATTATGGTTTTTACTTGAATAATTTGGATTTTAAGTGTTTGAAATGAGTTTTGTTTGGTTTTGATTTTTAATTATTGGTTTTCGTTTTGATTAGGTCAGAGTGGGTTTGTGTGGGCCTGAATGGGCATGTGTGGGCTTGAGTAGGTTAGGGTTTTGGTGGTAGTTGCAACCAGAACATCTTTCTAGAGAAGCCTGCTGCTAAATGACTGTAAAATCGAGGTGTCTACAGTGACATATTTGCCTTTCAATGGCTGACTTATGTAGCCTCATGGCCTCCCCTTTTGCATGAGGATTGCACCCACACCCAATCTTGAGGCATCGCATTTAACCACAAAAGGTTCATTAAAGTTAGGAAGAATTAAAACAGAAGGATGAGTGATAGTTTGTTTCAATTGCTCAAAGGATGGTTGTGCTTTAGTTGTCCACCCAAAACCTTCCTTCTTCGGTAATTTGTTCAGTGTGTAAGGATTTTAAGGCTTCTCTAGAAGGAGGTGAATTGAAAATCAAGGATAATAACCTAATTAAAAACTTATGTAACAAACACAAGCAGATAACTTAAGTAAAGAAATTGAAAATTAAACTACTAGTATACAAAGAAAAATGTGAGAGATATTGAGAACAAGATTAACTTATAATGGTTTTGTAATGACCACGATTGTTACTCCAATATAACCACATTTTTTTAAATATCAAAGTAGAATCTAAATCCAAATACACAATCTAAAATACTATAATCGACATTAATGAATCTAGGACAGAAAGTCTACCAAGACCCTTGATATATGGCTGAGTGACTTCTCTCTATATGCATTAGCAAGCGCTGACTTTTAAATCTGTACCTACAAATCACAAAACACAAGCACACATGAGTGACCACTAAAAAGGTCATCTAGCATACAGTCAACAATGAAACCAGAAAGCCAAACTCAAAACCACACCAAAAATGCCAGCCATAACCACTACCGTATTGGACACAACTAAAACACGTGTCGGAACATGCGACACAAATGTGCTGGCTACACACACGCTCGAAATGCATGACACAGGGCAGCTATCCTACCTAGCAAACACACAAGCACATGCCCACCCCAAAACCAAACCAATACCTACAACACCTCAACAATCCTATGAATCATAGCAAGGATGCAAACCACGGAAAACTCGAAACACTTCTACGGAAAACCTCCTAAATCATGCAATTAACTCAATATGAACCAAAAGCCATCGAAAGCCAATATATGGGTTCTCGCATAGGAAACCCAAGCATACATAGCACCTCAACTATCACAATCCAGATTCCTTACCCTCAAAACCACAAAAAACACAATGCATTCGCTTGATATAATGTGCATCCAGAAAGCCATCTCAAATTGGAAAACTTAGATCTCACAAATCTCGAGGTCTAACCACTAAACCATCACAACTAAAATGGGCATCTCAATATTAATGTTAGGAAACTAAAACTAGAGAAAACTTCAATGCACCAAACCATATATGTGTGCATTTCAAACAACAATACCAAAACTTCAGAAAACATGCATCTTATCTTGATGCCACAATGCTACATCTCGAAAACCATGGTCTCTATCTCTAGATCAAGACCTGAAATCCTTATCAGGAACTCATAAGACCTTAATCTCAAATGCTCAATCATACACTATTGTCTTATCACTCAGGCCCAAGTAACAAACACTGGCCACAAGCAGTCCCTAAGGCACATTGCATTGCCACGATAGAGTCATCCTATGTAGGAGCTCCCTATCTTGGGTTCGTACTCTAAGAACCCTTAAATGTCCACATAGGACAACACACACACAAGGTCCGCCCTCTCAGCATCCTAGAGACTGTTACACTTGACCACTTAGAGGACTTTTTCACTTCTTGATCTAACTAGTACAACTCTCTAAACCTCGACCTAAGCAACTAGCTTTCAACCAACTAAAAGTATCACTTGTCCTTGGGAGGTCAACCAAAAACTTCAACCCTCGATCCTTGACCTCGTCATTGGTCTCTTGATTACACAAACCTCAACATAGAATACCACTCAAAACTTAAGCTAGGCAACTAGTTCACAACTATTTAGAGGTATCAACCATCCTTAAGAAGATCAGCTAAATGCTCTGGCCTCTTAGTCCCTCAAAACCATAGAAATCCTATTGGACCTCAACCTAGACGTCTAGCTCACAACCATCTAAGGTATCAATTATCCCTAAACAGTCGACCATGACACTTTGATCCTCTTGGTCTCACCAAAACCATGGAAATTCTTTTTTCAAAAACTCTTTGGAAAACTCATGCATTCTTTGTAAAACCCTTTTAGAAAACCATTTTAAAAAAAAACAACTCAAAACACCACACAAAACACCATAGAACACACTACTATATCGTGAAAACATGCAACCAAATTGCACCTCAAAACCACACCTCAAGTGCAAAAATAAGGCGTTAAAATGCTGCCACCTGCAAAAGCCCGAAAAAAATAACACACCATACAGAAGATTGCATATAATATGCCAAAATGAAGATTATGAAATCATCTACCATTCGCAATTGAAATCACAATAATCCGATATCTAAAACTCAAGATATCAACAAAGGATGACAACACATTCATACAGTGAATAGTGCCACCGCCAACCAACATATAGTTGATAACTCAATTAAATCTTCCAACTAAATCAATAATTGTTGTAAAATATTCTCACAGCAAAACTCAACAAAGCACCAACAATTACACAACTCCCAATTCATTATAAATGCCTCAAAACATAGTAGAAAGCAACATATATAACATTTCCATTTGCTATAAAATACATTCACCTTAACCCCACAAAATCTTCCATTGGAAACTATAAATTCATAGCAAAATCCTCAACCATAAAAATCTATATCATATACTATTTTTAATAGTTCGAAATTATCTTACTAAAACCATCAAAAATACTGAATTCCGATATCAAAATCTCAAGATATCATCAAAAAAATCCACATATATAAAACTATGAACAATACAATTGCAAGCACATCCTCTGCAAAGATCATGATTTAAGCATGTAAATTCAACTAAAAATGCTATAAATCATCCCCACAACAAGATCATTCAAGAACTAACATTATTGCATCTCTAATTGTAATTATAAGCACTCGATAAGGCATGTACTTTGAATCGAAGCTAAGAACCCAACAACAGCTATCTCACTGTTGTTGGCCTTTTTGTTGGAGCTCTGTATTTCATCGCTCACTAGTCTAGAGCACACCCAGCAACCCCAAAAACACAATCAAAACACACAAATCAACTACACACATAGAAAAGGGATAGAGGAACCCAACAACTATTTAAGCTCAATTCACCTCCATAGAAACCCAACTACGAAGAGAAGATCATTGGTGAGTTCACCCCAAACCAAAGTTATCTTGAGCACTGAAGTACCACACAATGTCGACGAGAAGCTTTCATCTAGAAGCCTTCTCCCAACTCAAAGAAATGCCGCTCTGAGCACAAAGAAATTGTCACAGCACTCCCGCAAGCTCACGGCTTACTCTCTCACACTCTCTCTTCTCAACTATTCTCTTCTCCTCTTCTATCTCAATGTGAGTACATGTGTATGTGCAAACAAGTAGTGAAGCCCCTCCTTTTATAGCCACAAACTTAAGTCATGCGAGAGAATAGGCGCAACACACTGCACAGGCACCACATTCACTTCGCAACAACAACACAATGCTTGTATCAACAATTATATAGTGTAAGGCAAGTGTCTACTCATGCCTTTCACTCCGACACAAGACACCATGCATGCGTACTTGTGCCAACATGTACTACTTGCATAATCACATGCAATCCACTTATGCAAGGAATCAATTAATCATTATGAAATACTTCAAAGATAACCCTTCTAATTATCATTAAAATCTAATGGGGACAATATCATCAATCACAAACCATGATAAAGATCTCCACTCATAATGATTATATAATCATTCAGAGAAGGAGCTAGTATTTCTAAGTCATATAATCATTTCAATTTAATTCCAAACTACAAGTAGTCTTGCCAGTTCATTTTAAGTATTCCCTAAACCGTTCTTTTCAATTCAATATCAAACTACAAATAATCTTGCTAGTTCATTTTAAGTATTCCCTAAACCGTTCTAATGATTATAATCTTTTCAATTCAATCCCAAACTACGTGTAGTCTTGCTATTTCATTTTAAGTATTCCCTCAACCGTTCTAATGAACTAGAAAAACTTTATAGTGTTAGTAAATCATGCTAAATTATATATTTTTATCAACATTATACTTGATTATACATATAATTTATCTCGTATCTTCTTTTGCGATAACTCTTGTATTTCCATCGACATCATATGCCATTATATACATATTCAATCTTGTGCTTTATATAAAAAATGCACTTGAGCATCTATTTTATTGACATTATATTTGATAATATGTGTGTTTAATCTAATACTTTTTTATGTTAATCACATGATAATCTTAACATTATACTCAAGTATACATGAGTAGTGGTTTATGTCATTCGGCCTCAAATTGGCTCAGGAAATCGATCCCATATCTATATGTTAACCTCGACATTATACTCGAGCATACATGAGTAGTGTTGGGGTGGTCTGCATCGTTCGGCCTTGAATCGGGTCGGATGATTGATTGCAAATCAATATGATAATCCTAAGATTATACTTGAGCATACATGAGTAGCGTTAGAGTGGCTTGCACCATTCAACCTTGAGCTAGGCTAGGTTATTGATCCCACATCTTACATGTATTGTTTACTATTGTGACATGACTTGTTTGATCGATCACTTGGGTGTTTAAGCTTATTGCTCGAGGCATAATGCCTATTCAAACCTATTTCTCTTCTGCTCAATCCTCAAGCCAATTACTTGGGACGGACCAACATTGAATTAGGTCGGGTGATCGATCCTACATCATCTTTATTATTATTAAATCATGCTAAATCACATTTTTTTTATCGACATTATATCCGTTCATACGTATATTTGATCTTGAGTTCTATTGTAATAGATCATGTATTTTCATCGCCATCATTTTCAATTGTATATGTTTGATCTCATACTTTAAATCTCAACATTAATCTTGAAGTGAGGGCATCACATATACTAAATGTGTTCGGTACCAAATATTTATGTAAAGGGCATATAGCTACCAAATATGTAGCTACTAAACATGCATATATTGAACATGTTTGATCACATGCTTTGAACCTCAACATCAATACTGAGATGAGAGTGCGACACCAACTACATGTTAATTTCTACATTATATTTGAATATACATGAAAACCATATATTAATCTTGACATTATATTCAAATATAAATGATTATGTATACTTTCTATCTTTTTTTATTCTGGAATACATGTGCGATGATCGTAACAAGATTCTTTCATGGTAATTAATGGACTCTCATTTGAAGTAGTCTAGGAGAAGTTTGGATATTAAAAAAAATCATGATAACTGTGATCATGCCGGAACCGAAACTCCTTGTGCGAGGGGATGCACGAGAAACCAATTAGGCCATGGTGAATATGGTGAATCTAAGGAAAGATACATCAACTCGAAACACCAAAATGAAGCGAAGAAGGATAAGGAAACAAAAAACGGAGTCACCACCTAGTCTATTTTCGGAAGATAAGGAAAACCATAGAAAAGCATGAAAAACATGTAATGCAATGTAGAATGTGTAATGCTGCTAAATGCATGATTCGTGCCAATGGATGCAGACACAATGGTCATTACGTGCCAAAGAAAGGGTAAGGACTCCGGTTACACATGAAAAAGGGGTTAGGCACCCCCATACACCTAGAGTCGGTCTTTCTGGCTAATTCGCTTGCATGTGTGGAATGTTGACAATTAATGCCAAAATAATGTGCACCACGAGGTAGGATGCAAGATGCCATGCTAGGATGATATGATTGGGTCATGTAACGCTCCACATTTTCCACAATAATTTAAAATAAATTAAATTAAGGAAAATTAAAGCTAAACAGAAAATATCTAACTACCAGGAACCTGTGTGTGCGGCTAGGAGACTCCATGCTATATGCACTATGCTAACCCTCTGCATACTTGCACCTGCAAACCAAAAACACGAGGAAAACACATGAGTGACACGAGTCACCTAGTACGCACCCTAAGAAAAACCGTGGGAAAAAGAAATCATAATTAATTTCCTTTAAAATTCTTTTCGCAAACCATTTTCTCAAAACCTCACAACCAGGTCCACATCGACCAAAACCACAACTAGGGCTTTACCAGCCCAAAACCAGAAGCAAAGGCCCTCAATGGCCAAAATCACACACAGTGAGTCGGGAAGTCTGGAGCTAGGCAACAAAATTCTAGCCACAAACAGTCCACCGAAGAGTAACCAACGGCGTCTGCATTGCCACGACGTGCCACCGTGTGCAGGAGCCTCGTCGTCCCACAATTCTTCCACCAAGTGAACCCTCACAAAGCCAACCCCTCCATGGGAAGGCTATCCTGTCTCTCAGGACGCTACCAACTATGGGGCACGTGTCCCACCTACACTGGCCACCACAGGGCACGCTTCCTCACGGCATCCTCCACACACGGTGCTTAGGAGGGAGTGTCATACCTCCACACCCGATGACACTTGAGCCTCAGTTCTCACGACGATAGCAGGAGTATCATACCTCCCCGTCATGCCACAAGAGACCTCAACCCGCAGTCCAAAACCCTAGCCTCGAGACGACAGTCATGGAGTCTCATACCTCCAGAACCCGACTTCCCTTAGCCTCAGGTATCTAGGCCCCCAACCTCGACTAGGGAGTCGTGCCCGACCACTCTAGAATGTTGTCACACTCCCTGGTCCCGACGACATGGTCCCACACTATCTAGGCCCATACACAGAAAATTCGGAAAACCATTTTCCAAAATAGGCCAACTATGTAATCTACTTTCCAAAACCATTTTCATGTCTTTGAAAACTCTTCCAAAACCTCGGCAAAACAGCTCATCACGTGTCCCAGGAGACCACCACTGATAGTCCACAATCCCATCTTATAGGGACAAATACAAACTAATATGGAAAATCACTGCATTAAAATATATTTTTCCAAAAAGTCCAGGAAAACCCCAAAAATGCCGTGGCAAACCTGCACATGTGGAGCGCACGTTTGGCCAGCGCCCCTAGCACTTTCGTCTGAATGCCAACAGAGCTAGGGGCCAGAACCGCTGCAGAACCCACGCATGTGGTCCGCACCCCTAGTTTTCTATCAGAATTCAGGCAACCAGCAGCAGGGCACCCAAAAAATGTCCGAGGTGGGAGCTTTGATCGAACCCCCAAAAAATCACCAAATCTCAAATAAAACTTAAGATGTAGATCCTCGAGTCTACTCCAAAACCAAACAAACTAAACTAAAATCCATTCACCATGCATCAAGATACAAAATCGCAAAGGCATAAGGGTCAAAATGACCTAAAACTCAACAACCGACATAAATACCCATAAATTCTTGCAATAAATTCGCAAAAATTCTAAAACATTAAATTTAGCCTAGATTACATGCATCCTAGGCATTTCTACCATTTTACATGATTTTTACACATTAAATTGGGTATACTTACCTGAAACGAGCTCCGTCGACCCTCCGACCAACTATAAAGAACCTCGATGACCCCGCACGTCCACTGCTAATCCACGACCTCAGGGATGTCACTCCGGAGCCTCCCGCATCGCCAAGAGCCACCGCCACAAGCCACCGCCTCCCGTCTCCCACTCTTAGGCCCTCTCTATGTCACTCGCACCCACTAGTAGACGGGAAGGAGGAGTGAAGAAGAAGATGGAGAAGGAGTGGAGGGGGAAAGAGAGGAGGAAAGGAAGGGAAGGGAGAAGGCTTGGCTGGGGCTCCGATGCGTCAGAGAAGACTCGCCCCATGCACGTGTTAAATACGTGGGGGAGGAAGTCGCTGCGCACCTGCCCACCAACCCCCAACACGCGCGCACCAGCCAGTCTCCGGCCACCCTCTAGCCTCCCCGTACTCATCCCAATAGCCAACTCCAAGGCACAAACCAACGACTCCCTGCACCAAACACACAACCACCAGCCATAACAAATGGCCTAGAACGCGGGCTCTACGCAAACCCACACCTGGGCCCACAAACATAGTGCCACAATGCACAATGCCAGCCACGCACAGGGACACACCACAGAAGCCAACCCACGAGGCCCAAGCCCAAAAGCACAAATTCACACAATAGGCCTCGGAACAGTAACACCCATCTAGGAATAAATTCATTAAAATGTAAATAATTATAAAATGAATTTTATGACTGTTACATCCTAATTACCTTAAAAGAAGATTTCACCTTTGAAATCACTAGGCCAAAAGATATGGATACTGGGTTAGGATGGCTTCCTCACGTTCCCATGTGGCCTCCTCGACTCCATGATGCCGCCACTGCACCAAGACCAGTGGACTCACCTTGTTCCGCAGCACCTGCTCCTTGTGGTCAACAATCTGGACGACATCCTCTACAATGGACAGATCTTCCTAGAGCCTTTCTGGCTGAACTGGGATTACATGAGATGCGTTAGCCAGGCACTTCCTCAGCATGGAGACATGGAACACGTCGTGCATAGACGACATCTCTGGTGGTAGATCCAACTGATAAGCAACCTCACCGATCCTCTGGATGATCTAGTATGGGCCAATATAGCGAGCGTTTAGCTTGCCACACTTCTTGAACCTCATGACACCCTTGGTCGGTGACACCTTCAGGAACACATAGTCTCCCACCAGAAATTCCAGTGGTCTCTGCATCCTATCGGCATAACTCTTTTGCCGACTTTGTGCAGCCAACAGCCTGCTATTGATCAAATCCACCTTGTCCGCATACAGCTGCACAAGCTCAGGACCAATCAACTGACGCTCGCCCACCTCACTCCAGCAAATGGACGATCTGCATGGCCTACCGTACAAAGCTTCGTACGACGCCATCCCGATGCTCATGTAATAACTATTATTGTAGGCGAACTTAATCAATGGTGTATGGTCCTCCCAACTCCCTTGAATGTCTAAGGCACATGCTCTGAGCATATCCTCCAGCGTCTGAATAGTCCTCTCTATCTGACCATCTGACTGAGGATGAAATACCGTACTATAGTTGAGCATAGTGCCAAAGGCCTCCTGTAGAGTTCTCCAGAACCTTGAGGTGAACCTCGTGTCTCTGTTAGACGCTATGGACACTGGAACACCATGTAGACTCACCACCTCGGATACATACAACTCCGCTAGGCAGTGCATCAGAAACTTCACCCGAATGGCCAGGAAGTGAGCAGACTTGGTTAGCCGATCCACAATCACCCATACGGTGTCATTCTTCCTCTGAGTCCGTGGCAAACCAGTCACGAAGTCCATCGAGATATGCTCCCACTTCCACATAGGAATATCCAACGGTTGTAAGGCCCTCTAGGTCTCTGGTGCTCTGCCTTGACCAACTGGTAGGTGGTACACCTCGCCACATGGTCAACAACATCTCTCTTCATGCCAGACCACCAAAAGTTCCACTTCAGGTCTCGGTATATCTTTATACTCCTAGGATGAATAGTGTACCTAGACTGATGCACTTCATCCAGCAACCTCTGCTTGGCCTCCTCATGTTGAGGCACATAAAGACGCATATCATACCTCAGCTCTCCATATGCCCCAACAGAGAAATGAGGCTCTCCACCAACCTCCAACTTCTTAAACATAGCCTGAACAAATGGGTCCAATTGCTGATAGGCGACAATAAACTTTAACAGCTTGGGGCGGACTGATAGGTTGGCCACCCAGGAACCAATAGTTCCCTGAGCTTGTCGTTTCGGCCTGCAGCTCACCATATCCTCCAACATGGTCCACTCTTTGACCATCAGGCTCGCCATCACATGTGTACGTCGACTTAGGGCATCGGCGACCATGTTGGCCTTACTGGGATGGTAGGACAGGCTGAAATCATAGTCATTCAGATACTCCATCTAACGGCACTACCTCAAGTTGAGGTCTCTCTGCATGATGATATACTTCAAGCTCTGATGATCAGTGAAGACCTTAAACTGCTCCCCATAGAGATAGTGTTGCTAGAGCTTGAGAGCGAACACTACGGCAGCCATTTCCAAATCGTGGGTTGGGTAGTTTTTCTCATGATCTTTCAGTCGCCGTGAAGCATAAGCGATAACATCGCCATACTTCATCAGAACACACCCTATCCCAACACCACTGGCATCACTATACACAGTGAAGCCACCACTCCCAGAAGGCAGAGTCAACACAGGGGCAGAAACCAGACGAGACTTGAACTCTTGGAAACTCACCTCACAATTCTGATCCCAGTAAGAAAGAACTCCCTTCCTGGTCAACTCTGTCAAAGGTGCAGCTATGAAGGAGAAATCCCTAATAAATCTCCTATAATAGCCCGCTAGACCCAAGAAACTCTTGATCTCCGCCACACTCCTGGGTCCCTCCCAACTGCTCACCGCCTCCACCTTGGCAGGGTCCACTCTGATGCCTTCTCCAGAAATCAAATGGCCAAGGAACATGACTTCACTCAGTCAGAACTCGCACTTGGAGAATTTGGCATACAGCTGATGATGCCTCAGAGTATCCAAAACCTCCCTTAAGTGCAAGGTGTGAGTCTCAACATCGGGGGAGTAGACCAACACGTCATCAACAAAAACCACAACGAACTGGTCCAGAAAAGGGCTGAAAATCTTGTTCATCAGATCCATAAACGTAGCTGGTGCATTGGTCAAGCCGAAAGGCATGACTGTGAACTCGTAATGCCCGTACCACGTTCGAAAAGCAGTCTTCCGACTGTCTGAGTCTCGTATCTTCAACTGGTGATACCCTGACCTCAGATCAATCTTCGAGAATACAGAGGCAGACTGCAACTAGTCGAACAGGTCATCAATGCAGGGCAAGGGATACTTGTTCTTCACCATGACCTGGTTTAGCATTCGATAATCTATACACAATCAAAGCGAACCATCCTTCTTGTGGATGAACAAGATAGGCACTCCCCACGGAGACACACTCGGCTTGATAAACCCCTTGTCCCGCAACTCCTGCAACATAGTCTTGAGCTCTTGTAATTCCATTGGCACCATGTGATAGGGAGGCTTTGACACAACACCAGAACCGGGGATCAGATCGATTGAGAACTCTACATCCTTGTGAGGTGGCATACCAGGCAAATTATCAGAGAAAACGTCAGGATATTCACACACCACAGAGATGTTGTGAACACTCAACTTAGGAGAAGTGGAGGTAACTATACTGGCTAGATACCCCACGTAACCCCTGAGCAAAGACTTATAAGCCTTCATAGTCGAGATGACAAGCTTAGGCTAACCCTGACACCCACCTTGCATAAAGAAAGACCCATCCTTAGGAGACTCGAAATAAACTCTCCTCCAAGAACAATCGATCAAAGCGGACTGTTGTGCCAACCAATCCATGCTGAGTATCACATCGTACTCCTACATGTCCATCACGATCAGGCTAGCGTCGAACTCTCTGCCATTCAGTGTCAAATTGACAGACCGTAGATACCTCCATGCCAAACTGTGCTCCCCCAGCAGCGTCACCACACTGAGATGAAAGGCCAATTGGGCTGGTCTCTCTCCCAACTCTACCGCGAAAGACTTAGAGATGAAGGAGAAAGAACTCCCTGAGTCAAACAACACTTTGGCTATCCGACCAGCCACAATAAAAGAACCTAATGGCCAAACAAACAGCACCACACATCCATACAATCAGGCAGATGTCCTGATTACAAGGAGATTACAACAAACCTTAGAAGGTTACAAAACCAACTAATGATTCTTACCCTCAACTACTTCTCCCGAAGACCAAGCGCCTAGAGCTGCAATGGTAAACACTCGTCCCTTAGTCGACTAATGCGGTGCGTTTCCTGCCTTCTTAGGCAGTTCCGGACAAGATATCTGAATGTATCCTGCCTTCCCACAATTATAGCACACCACCAAGGCTGAAGGTTGTCGAGGATGAGGACAATATGCAGCGATGTGGCCCACCTGACCACAGTTGAAGCACTGGTTCCCATCGAGAGCACTGGACCCTGTCTGACTGAGGCCAGCTTCGTTACTCCCAACAAAACTCCGCTGGCCCGTAAAGGAAATACTGGACCTCGCATTCTACTTCTTTTCAGGGCTACCTGAACTACTCGCACTTGGAGGACCGAAGAAAGAGAGTCGGGAGGTAAAAAAGACTTACCCTTCTCTTTGGGATGACTCTCCAGAAACTTCTGATGCTCCGCCTCGAAGCGATAAGCCATCCCAACCATGTCCTCCACATTCTGGTACCGACAACCCATCATCTTCACTCGTAGCCTTGGGTTCAAGCTATCCATAAACCTCTACGCCCGCTCCTCCTCAAACTCATAGGCAGGAGCAAAATGTTCCAGTCGGGCGAACTCAGTCTCATACTCGTGCATCGACATCGTGCCCTACTCTAGACTCCAGAAATTTCGGTGAAGCTACTCCTTCACATGAGCGGGGAAATACTTGTCATAGAAGGTCGCCTTGAAATCCTTTCGCTTGATGCTGACAATGACTGAGTCCGGGAACTTCAGCCGCCTCATAGACTTCCACCACCTATCTGCCTCATCATCTAGTAGGTAGGTCGCCAACCGCACCCAATGCTCCTTTGGGCACACCATGCTCTCCAACATCTTCATCAGCTTCTCCATCTAGGCCTCGCTCTCCTCAGCACTGACCTTGTCCTTGAATGATGGTGGGAGAAGCTTCGTGAACTGGTTCAGCCAGGGGTCATCCGACGGCTCACTAGCACTACTCTTGCTGAACACGTGAGAGATCCTGTGTGCTAAACTCCTAAGTTCAGCACGAACCGCCTTCCATCCGCCAATGTGTCCCACCTTGAGGAGAACCCTCACGAAGGCAACCCCTCCTTGGGAGGGCTGTCCTGTCTCTCAAGACGCTACCAGCTACGGGGCACGTGTCCCACCTTCATTGGCTACCATAAGGCACATCTCCTCACGGCATCCTCCACACACGGTGCTCAGGAGGGAGTGTCATACCTCCACACCTGATGACACCCTAGCCTCAGTGCTCACAGCGATAGCAGGAGTATCATACTGTAACCATGCCGACAGGGGTGGCCACAAATGGGTAACATGTGTGCCAGAAGCGGCAAAGCCACGGCAAAAAGAAAAGGAGAAAAAAAAAATGCAAAAATGCAGGAGTCGCCACCTAGTCTATTCAAATGGAAGACGAGGAAAACCATAAAACACATGAAAATCATGCAAAACAAATAAAAAGGGGTTGTGTAAACCAGAAATGCAGGTAAGGATCCCTGTTACGTACGAGGAAGGTGTTAGGCACCGTCGCATGCCCGATAAATCGGTCTTCTAATGATTTCTCTTTTGCTTATGAAATATCGACTTTTCAGCCTTTTGCTGTACGCTCGAGGGCGATATGCCATGCCATGCAAATGCTTGTGGTGTCTAAGGTATAGGTGCATGATGTGTAGGGGTGTGTCCTAATGCTCAGAAATATCGCTAGTGTGTCGGGCCAAGAGTTGATGCAATAATATTGCATAATAAGATCAAAGATCTAATATCTTGAGCGATTTATCATCCTTGCTTTCTACATGCCTAAATGCAAGCTAAAATGCAAGAAAAACTACTGAAAACAAAGATGTGCCTTCCTAATGCATCAAGGAAGAGAATCAGACGAAAACCCAGAAGCAAATCGGGTCGAGAAAGCAAGCAAAACACATGAAAAACATGCTGTGTGCTACTGAAAATAGGCCGCTGCGCCTGTTTGGTGTGCCAGACTAGTGCGTCAGTCTAAAGCGCCACCTATGTGCATCTCGGTGGGCCAGTAAAGTATGCAGAGGCAAAAACAGAAAGCCACGCAAAGCAAAACATCAGAGGATGCACTCTGGAAAAGTATGCAGTGAAAATCATTCTAGAGAAAACTTGGAAAACATGCCTTGAAAGAGCTAGAAATGCAAATGCAATGCAATGACCTTGAGTTCAAGGGCTAGAAGCCTCACACAAGATCTCAACTATTTGAACTAGATGAAGAAAGCATGACTCAGCCAGGCCTCTAGATCATGGGGCGATGCACATGATTCTCACAAGGGAGTAAGGTGCAATCAGCCTACCAGATTCAGCCTGGAACTGAATAATGAAACGAGGAAAGCAAATGGAAAACAATTCGATCAAAAGCTGAAAACATGCAGGTGATGTCTTGGCATACCAGAGAATCAATCAGAAAGAAACAAGCTCAAAACTCTGCGATAAAGTTATGCAAGTATGGTGCTAAATGCAAGTGCTCTGATCTTTGGCCAGTCTGGCGTGCCTGCTGAGTGCGCCAGACTGGTGCGTGGGTTGGGTGCGACTGGGATGTGCACCCCAGGGAGTTTGGATCAGACTGTAACCTGATCCAGAACCCACCCAGCAGAGATACAAGGAGGATTCATGCAAGTGCTAAAGGGCCTATGCTATGATAAAAACTGGAAAACATGCTGCGAGTGCATAGGCTAAAGAAACATCATGTAAACAAAGCATTTGAAACCAAAGCAAGTTGGTGGGTTCATGCATGAAAACGTGTGAAATACTTAAGAACAAGCATGATCTGGATAATGCAAATCAAAACATGTGTAAATGATGATCATATGCGTGCTTCTACGTGCAAGGGCATACATGGTGCATGACAAAATATTATATGCAAGGAAACAATAGCTTATGCAGATTTCATGCTAGAAATATAAACATAGGTTCGCATGGAGATTATTTGCATGGAGTGCGAGCATGTTATCATGAAAACTTCATAAACATGGAACAAAACAGATCATACATAAGGTTTTAAGCATGTTTTATCAAGTTTCTGAAATGATATTTAAAAGATAAAGAGGAGATAGAAAGCCTACCTCTCGAAGTGTTCCCTCTTGCAATATCAGAAATAAGAAGATCCTTGTTGCTTTGGAAGGACCAGAGAGGCTTGAGGATGCTAGGTGGTGCTCCAGGAAATGAAAATAAGTTGCTGGACTGATGGAGAGACTCGTGTAGGGAGCTGGCTTCAGAGCAGAAAATGACTGGATTCAAGGTTTCTACTCAGGATTCTCACCTCTCACGATTTTTCTCTTCTTCTTATGGCTACCTATGGGGGTCCTTTTATAGGAAACTCTCAAGGGTAACTCATGGGAATGAGGAGAGCCTCACAGACGAAGAGCCTGGTAGATTCCATGGCATATTCGCTACTGGAGGTAACAGCCAAGGAAGGCGGAAAGCCAGCAGCCGCAGCCTGCGTAGTGTTGTGTGCCACCTATGTGTGCTAGGGAAGTGTGCTAGATTGGTGTGCTAGCTAGGTGCTCTCCCCTATTGGTCTGGTTTCTAAATTGGGCTGCAGGCTTGCTACGGGCTTGGGGTTGGTTCAAGGATCAGCCACAACCAAAGCAACAATTGGAGCCTTATCAATGAGTTACCTCAAAATCGGGGTGTCTACAGATGCCCCTCCCTGAGTGAGGTCGAGGGACGAAGGAACCAAGACCGATGCTCAGGGTTGACAAGATACCCCCATTTTGAGGTTACAGAAGGATGTTGTTTGCTGTAGGCGGTAAGTCACTTATCCGGCGGATGCACCGAAAGTCATGACTTGTTGCCAAATGCAAATGCGAGATGCGTGCACCTACTGGTCTAAATGCTGGGATGTGATGCTAATGCAAGATGCAAATGCAAGAGCCGATGCCGAAAGCCAATGCAAGACTAATGCTAATGCTGAAAAACACAAACAGAAGAAGCACTGGTAGGAAAAATGATAAGTTGTCGGACTCATCAGTCGGATTATGAGGTTATCAACCAAAGAGACGGGATACGACAAGCTAATCAAGCCTTGTCAACCCGGACGCTTGACAGTGTGACGGTTGTCAACCGAGTAGTTGGGGGTACCAGCCCAAGAAAAAGGAAAGGGGGCATGACAAATGGATTATTTGTCAAGCAAAGCAAGGCCTGGTCCGCACGGACCGAAAGCGAACAAAGAGATTTCGCGCCCGCGAAAACTCAAAAGGGAAAACAAAAGGACCTTGACCGCCCGGCCAGAAGGTCAAACAACTAGATTCTGCGCCTGCGGAAATCCAGAAGAGAAAAGAAAAAGGACCTTGACAGCCTGGTCAGAGGGTCAAACAACTGGATTTCCTGCCTGGGGAAATCCGAGGAAAGGGCTAGGACCTTGACCATTCGGTCAAAAGGTCAAGCCACGGGATTTCCTGCCCCAGGAAATCCGAGAAAGGGGCTAGGACCTTGACCATCAGGTCAAAAGGTCGAGCCACGGGATTTC
>JAMKQA010016835.1:0-16476 GCA_024699735.1 Posidonia australis
GTAAGAAAATACAAAATGAAAAAGGATTTAAAATAATTAAAATAAGAAGTGATCATGGTGGAGAATTTGAAAATGATGACTTTGAAATGTTTTGTGACGAAAATGGTTTTATACATGATTTCTCTTTTCCTAGAGCTCCTCCACAAAATGGAGTAGTGGAAAAGAAAAATAGAACCTTACAAGAAATGGCAAGAACCATGCTTTGTGAAAATAATTTACCAAAGCATTTTTGAGTCAAAGTTGTAAATACCGCTTGTTATATTTTAAATCTTATTTCTTTTAGACCTATTTTAAACAAAACTCCTTTTGAATTGGTCGACTGAAACTTACTGGTTCGGTACTCCGAAAAAAATTCGGTTTACCGATTTTCTGTCAGAATTTCAGAAACTCATTATTTTCGACATACCGATTATGAATGGTCTACTGAATCCCCTGTGCCAATAGTTTTCAAGGCATAATTTCGACATATCGTTTTTTTTCGGTCTACCGAATGTCGCGACAAATTCTTTAAAACCCTATTTTTCTTTTTCTTTTTTCTTCATCTCTCTTTTATCTCCTCTCCGGCGACCCTCCCACACCTCCTCTCTCAACCACCACCTGGTCACGCTCCCTCTGGGTGTTTTTCACCTCCTCTCCTCTCCACCTCCCCTCTGGTGCTCTCTCATCAAGGCCCCCAAGAAGCAACTCGTCAGCCGTCCCAAACGCAAGCAAGCCAAGTCTCCTCCACCACCCAGCGCGCCTTCTTTTCGGCTTGCCAACGAGGAAGCTCAACGTGCACACTAATACCGCTTTGCAAATCACGAAGTTTTGACCGAGAGAAGGGTAATCTTTTTCGAGCTTAGAGCTATTGAAGCCTTGTTTTCCCTTCAAATGCTTATTCTATTCTTAGGCTCCATAGGTGATAGGTTTTATTATCTTCAACTCATATCTGAATTTTATGCCAGTATGATCATTTCCCATAATTTAATTCAATCTTACTTGGTTGGCATATTACCTTTAATGATGTCCTCATAGGTCAATTATTAAAAATTCCTTCGTCTGGGGTAGATATCACCCTATTAATATATGACTTAAATTGGTTTTACTTGGATATCAATAAGACCATTTTCCAAAACATTAGGAGCACTTTTAAACCTACCAAGATCAATCAGTTAACCAAACAATCTCGCCTTATTGCCTACATTATTACGGCCAATGTTGTTCAAAAGAAAGGACATTTTGATGAATTTAGTGAACTCACGTGTAAAACTGTTTATGCCATCACCAAGAAAATCCAAGTCAATTGGACCAAAGTCATTGTTCATTGCATGACCCATGTTAAAACCAAATTATTCTTTAGCTCTCTCCTTACCTATCTATTTGAATACTTTGATGTTCCTTTTGACGATGAATCTAAGATGACTGTCAAGTCGAAACCCTTAGGAATGTCGGTCATAGAAAAAATGAAACAAGTCCTTGAAAGGTCCAAAATTTCAAAAAGCATTCATCCATCCACCTCTTCTGCTCCTCACATCAAAAAAGACTCCGAAAGCTCTGATGAGGACGATGATGACTCCATCACCAAGAAGATTGACTTGCTCCAATAACAAATGAATGATATCAAGCTTCGCCAACAACAACAACATGAAGAAAATCAAGCGAAAATGGATCTCATTCTCACTCGACTTGAGGAATCCATCAAAATCACTTACACCAAGTTAGAAACCTACCAGGAACAACTTGAGGAATATCATGCCGATATGCAAGAATTTTTTCAAAAAGACTCGCCTCCTGCGTCTTGATATATTTTCTTTTAAGACCAAGCTTTAACTTGTGATCCTTTTTTGTATCTCTTTTATTGTTTTTGTGTGAATCTTTTTGATTATGACAAAAAGGGGGAGACCATACCATTGTGTGGATCTTTTAAATTATCTTTTTATAATTCTCTTAAGATATTCAAATGCATATCTGATGAATTATATGATTGTTTTCATATAGTTTTACATAATATACTTAAAAATTCATTCCTGAATTCATATACATCATTCATAAATACATGTCTATTGATAGGGAGAGTTTTTGTTTTGTCATCGTCAAAAATAGGGAAATTATTGAAAAATCTTACATTTATTTTGATGATAACAATTTTGGTGTGTTTAAACACAGATGGCTATATAAGGTCATATGAAGAAAGCAAGTACTACATTGTAAAACAATCATATAAGTAAGTGTTATGAGATGTAAGATCACATATTTGTATTTATGAGATATAAAAAATATACTGATATGTAAATGAAGAAAGGATATGTAAGTCACATGTAAATCGACATACCGAATATTTTCGGAATACCGATTCAGGAGAAAACGACACATCAGACGGCACACCGAAATTCAACGAGTAAAGGAAGCTGCAAGCAAAAACGGCATATCGAATATTTTCGGAATACCGAATCAGGAGAAAACAGCACATCAGGCGGTACACCAAAATTCAAGAAACAAGGAAACTGAAAGTAAATTCGACACACCGAAACATTTCGGAATACATAATTAACCCAACCGTTACATATTTCGGTCGACCGATTATTTTTGACATACCGAATCTTATGTCAGTAAGTAAAAGATTTACTAGTCGTTAGTCACACTTAGAGGAAAGCCTAACACTATAAATTAAGGTCCATATGCGCTCACAAACCACTGATTTTTATTGAGTTATCATACTTCTAATGTTTCAAGTGAGTGAGTCAAAATTCCATCAATACTTCGCTTCAAGTTCATTGAGCTTCAACTTCCATTCCGACAAAGCTTGACAAACAAGGGTGAGATCACAAGTTGTGCATGGATCACTCTCACCATCAAGTGCTTTGAGTTATTCTCCAAGAAGGAGAAGGAAATTGTGATTCAAGGCCACAAACAAGGTAAATTAGTTGCTTGTAAAATTCTAGTTATTGAATAAAATGGTTAAGTCTCAAGTGAGGAACTTGAGGAGTGGATTAAACTGGGGTTGGCTGAACCACTATAAATTCTCTGAGTACTTGTAGTTGAATGTGTATATGATTAATTTTAATCTTCTTAAATTTACATGTTAAAGTTAAAACTAATCAAAAATCAGAGATTCTCTATTCATCTCCCCTCTAGAGAAGCCTTAGTATCCTAAAACATCATCTTTGTATCATCCACAAGATAAAAAAACAAAGGTTGCAAAGCTGATTATGGAAGTTCATTAAAATGAGACGTAACTGTTATTAACTAAAAGATAATGCAGACTTCAGGCTACAGTTCTTGCTAATAATTGCTGGCCATCTTCATGCAATCAAAAAGAAGAGGAAGCTAAAGCTCTAAAAGTTAGTATCTGTTATGTGAAGAAATGTTATACACACAAGGGCTTAAGACCATCTTTGATTTTGTTTCCAGCCAGTTCAAAATCCCTTTTTTATCTGATAAAATGTGTTTGTTTTGCATCGATTTTAGATCAGAGCAAACAAACATGATGTTTTACCCATTCTAGTTTCCAGTAATCAATTATGACAAACAGAACACACGCTTCCAGAAGGAAAATAACAACTAATAGACTAAGTTTAATAACAACTAATTCCATTCAAGATCCTTTACAAATCATTACAAATGTAATATACACAGAAACACACACACATGGTGGAGTTCAGATGCACTCAGAGCTCATCTTGCTAAAATGAGCTCAATTCAAGAGATAACAGTGTTGAAAGTATAAAATACATATATTACATACATCAAATTTCAGTGTTGTAGCTTCAATGTATCAAATTTCAGTGTTGTGGCATCAATGTGTCAAATTTCAGTCTTTTGGCGAATTTCATTATTGAGTAAAAAAAGAAGAGCAGATATATATGTAAGAAGTCTCTAAATGGCTTGAAATTTTTTATGCATACAGTTTAAATGGTCCAGATTAAGATCTAAAAATTTGCTTTTAGTTTACTTGTACAGCAACAAATAATATGAGATGTACTTTCTTGTCCCCTGAATTTTATACATTTCAAATGCAAACTGCCATAGACAAACAGGGATATGGGGTGTTTCTATAATAGATTCCGACAAATATGGATGTGTTGCAGCACTTGTAGTTCTAGAATTATGATCTCTTACCTGTGCTTCAAGTTGCAGATGCCTACATAACATTCTCCAATAAAGAGCAGCCTCGGGTTCAATCAACTTGACATCAGCAGCACTTTGTCCTGACATGATCCACAAAATATATTGGAATATCAGTTAAATATGGAATACTGAATGTATCCATAAGATTGGCTAGCGGTTTGGCTTTACAAGAGAATCAACTGTTGATGTTTACATGCATTTGGTGAATGGTGAAGTAATTTATAAATGGATCTTATGCCTGCCTTCTTTTATGAGATCTGTTTGAATTATCTTGCTGAATAAATGAACCATTGATGACAAATTCGCAATCAAGGATCACAACACTCAAACAGGCCAAGAAAAACAAGATGGTAGTAGTAAAAAAGAAACAAAAATAGTAGAGGAAATCCCTATAATCAGCAAAGCGATACAAAATACAAGTCAAAATTAAAATACATTTCAATAACCAGAGAAAACACAACCCCACAAAGTGGGACAAAAGCATAGTTGAACCATAATCAGTTATCAGACAAACAAAAACATCTAATCTTTCCATCTGCAAAATAACAGAAGGAAGCTATTCAAAATGTAACTTGGTTCCCCATGTGAAACACCAACATTTCCTGTCGCAAGACCCAGACCATACTCCCTTAGAGGCATCCCCGTTTAATTTAACATCCAACATTGAAACCTCATTTCTATCTTCTATGTAATGTCTTCTGTCAGAGGCTAATTACCTGCTGAAGGGAAAATAAGAATTTCTTAAAAGAAATTTTATGTGAAGTCATTTCTCATTTTTGAAAAATGTCAAATACCTCTTCTTATGAATTTAAATCTGGTATAACCACTGGTATGTCACCAACTCTTATGGTTCCTTAGAGAATATACAACATCCCTTGATATTGTTTATTGTATGTAAAACAACAAAAGTAGATACTAGCATTACAAAGGGAACATAAGATGAAACAACATAAAAACATGAGATGAAACACCGTAAAAAGGTTTTACTAAAATTAGTCTTTAAATCTGACTAACCATCAGTTGTGTGGCACACTGCCGCTATTATCTGTCTGATGCTTTCACTTCCTTGTACTTGCACTATCCCAGCTTCTAGAAGAACTTTCATAACAGCCTCACCAACTGATTCATATGTTTCAACATCTAGAAACCTTAGCAATGACATGGGATCTCCATTACAGGATTGTGCCAGCCATTCTTCTTTCAACATCTTCAGACACTCTTTCATTACAGAAGAAGACCTGTCCGCTAAACCCCGTTGAAGGATGGTTGTCCTGAGCTTGATGCTGGAAGGTAATGAAAATTTTAGTAATTTAAGGATTTGCCACCGCACTTTTCTAGCTGAAGTCCAGTGTTCTGTTACCTAAGGCTTTGGAGGGGGAATTTGCTGGCAATTACGTTGTATGCAGCTTTGCGCACTGATTCACTTACATCCAGGGTGCAGCCGACGATTGCCACTAACGTGGTACTTGTGGGGGGCATAGATAGAACAATTGTCTTCCTAACCTCCTGCAAAAATTAATGGATAATGAGTCTCACTATGCCAATAAAGAGGACAAGAACGTCAGTACAAAGCAAACATACAATGTTTGATTCTTGAGGCAAAATATCAAGAAAGAGATCCACAACGTCACTGTTCTCGACATCACTCGCGAACCGTGAAAGCGCACGAACTGCAAAGACACGAACAGCAGGTATCTTGTCCGCGACCCGTTCCTTCATGCAATCTATCGCTTCGTCCCAAACTTCATCGCTCACATCCGCATCATCCGGCAGCCGCATTATGATCTGCCGCCCCAAAAAAATCCAATTTTGGCGAAGAAAACCAGTTGCTTAGCATAAAATAGGAACATAAATCAAAGAGCACAACATTAAAAAAGTGATAGAAAAGGGGGGATTAAAAGCCCTAAAGGAGGGGCGACGACCTCGGAGACGATCTGGCAGGCACGGAATCTGGCGATCTTGTGAGCAGCACGAGAAGCAACAAGCAGGAACCTAATGAAGTCCACGAGGAACTCCCCGCCCGCGGCGCAAGCGAAGGAGGAGACGAACCTGACGACCCGCTCCGTGGAGACGGTCCGGCGGGGGGCGTCAAAGAGGGGGGTTAGGGTCCGGGTGAAGGACGGGAAGAAGAGGGTTGCGGAGGAGGAGGAGGAGGAGGAGGAACGGAGGATCGTAGAGAGCTCCCTGAGCTTGCGGTTGTGGACTGCGTTCGAGAGCTGGCACTCGTCCAGAACACTAGCGATCTCCCGCGCCAAGGAGGACTCCTCTTCCCCTCCTTCGATTCGTTTTTCCGGCGCTGGCGCCGGCGCCGCTTCCTCCACCGTCGTCATGTTCAGATCTCGCGCGCAGTGGGTGTGGGGTGTTGGATCCTGCAGATTTCGGTTTTGAAAGCTTGAGCGGGAAAACAGATGGGGCTTTTCTTCATGTAGGAATGTGATCACTGATTACACCCATAGGAAACTTTCTCGTCAAATCAAAACACTTTTAGATCTTCTAAGGTTAAATTCCCAAGTCTAAAGTTTTTTTGTTGTAAACGTTAATTGATATATACTACATTTAAACACTTGATTACGAGAAATCACCACTAAGTGATGTAATATATATGATATTCGTAGGAGTCGAATTTCCGACCTTTCGTACAACCACAAAGAAATTTTACCACTAGACTAAATAATTACAGACTTCCCAGGTTTAAAGTAATACCATAGATTTTTATGGACAAGTTTCGAACATGAGGTTAGTGCATTTATTATCAAGTCAAAATGGATGTCAAATTATGTAGAGTGACGATGAAAATAACTTTGACACTTTTAGACAAATGAACACTTTTGAATCTAAGGGTCTGCTTGGTACATTTATAATTAAAAAAAACTTATTCCTAAAAAAATTGAACCAAATAGTTAGATTATTTCATTAAATCAGTTTTTTGTTTGGATATAAAAGTTGTCAAATAAGTTGATTATAAAAAATTGTGAAAACTAGTTTTTTAAAAAACACTGCTTATGGGAATAATTTGCTTTTCTATAAGTGTTATCAAATGCTACCTAGGACTTCATTTGGAACCTCTTATTTGTAGAAGTCAGATTGTGAGGTTTTAATAAAAGTTGACTTTTGAGAGTATCTGTAAAAACTAAATTTTAACTTAGTTATGAAAAACTTGTTTGTCAAATAAAGATTCCACGACAACAGTTAGATTCTAGCAATATTGATTTTATATTTTTACTCTCCATTCAATGGCAAATCTATAAATAATAAAGACGTTTCTATATAATTAATTAAAAAAATCGATGCTACAAACGTAAATACATGCCTCATTTATTCAGCTTCTACCAGGAGCTCTCTTTGGTCAGCTTTTGGAAAACCATATTTTTACACATAGTTTTAGGATTCGGAAGTTATAGTTTTTATGAAAAGTAAACTCCTAATACCCCGTTTGGAACTACTTCTAAGATATTTGATGATTTGGTAGAAGTTAACCACTCAGAAACTATTTATAAGCAATTCGAAACAAAGTCTAAAAAAGAATAAATTTAAAATATGAATTATTATTTCATTTATTGCGTAAAAATTAAAATAAATTTAGAATAATAATTCTTATTCTTATTTATATTTTAGATTAGTTGTTTTACAGAAGAGTGGAATAAAATTATTCTGTTAAGTTATTCTGATACATATATGTTTATTTTTTGTCTAAAAATTAATACATATATAATATGATGTATACATACTTTAAATTAGATATCTATCTTGATAATTAAGTTGTTTATTATTAATGTACATGTTTTTCACTTATTCTAATACTTATTTTACTTTTTACCTATGCTAGAATATCTTTCTATACACACATATTCACCTTAAAAAGAAAATCACTTCCAAACTTAATATTAAAATTATTCAAATTTTAATATTATTTTTTACTTATTTCTACTTTTCTTATTCTACGTAAAAAAACCTAAGTAGTGAAATACTTTGTTGACTTTGAAAGCACCAAAAAATGAAGAATATTATAGAGATTATATAAGTAGCATTTGTTAAACCGAAAACCCAACTCCCATCAGCTCTGACTATTATTTGACAGTTGATTCTTCAAATAAATACCAACAATGGTGGGAGTGATCCAAGGAGTTTAACAGCCCTATCTATCTATCGTAGACAACAAAGGAAAGAAGGAATTGATCTTTGCAGCTCTACTGAACTCTTAGAGTGAAACCTGGATAAGTTTACGTCCCCACTCTCATTCAATCAATTCAATTATAAAAACCTCAAGCAATAATTACGATTTTTGCCATGATAAAGTGTAACAAGTGAACTTCTCTTTCTCCTTTGCTTAAGAGAGTCTTTTCTTCTTTCCTCCTTACCAAAGCTCTTCTGTACTCCATCATCCTCACTAAAATGTGATTCGTCTTTGCATGTGCTCTTTCTAGCCCTAAGGGAAGGAAGAACAATTCAACCATATGCATTCATCGTTGTAGAATGTGATTGAAAGGTCTTTCCATGTGTTAAAGAAGAGATGAAATACCTTTAACATCATGTCACTATATCCTTACCAAACACAAGTGAAGATAATAATTGCATGCATAATATTATACAACTTCATTATTGAGCGGAGATAAATGGATAAGGTGCTAGAGCAAGACAAAACTGTCAAAGTACTCATCGTCCTCGAGGTCGAAACTGATAATCAGCTTGACCTAGTAAATCTAAATGAAATGGAAATGGGGGCCTTCAAAGATCACTTGAGAGACCTTATTGGTACCGCACACAGTTTGTGATGAATTTGTAATTGTTTGTTCTAATCACAAGTTAGGCATGAACCAAAGACAAGTTATCCACAAGTCATTAAGTGATGAATTTGTAATTTGGTGTGGAAATTGAACTTTGTCAAGTACATATGATGATTTTTGTTATGATAAAATTGGAATTTTTGTACATATTATAGGATGGCATTGTTTATGTGCATTATGTATCTGGAGTAGTTTAAGTATGAAGTAAAAAATTCAAAACATTGGAATAACAATTTTCTAGATATGATTTTCAATTTTACTGGGTTTTTCAATATTTTAAAGATGGCTCACATATCACCTCACTTAAGACCACCATACATTTGAAGATGATCCATCACAAAAGATTGTTCACATTTTAAAGATGTTCAGGGAGAGGAAGAGAACACTAAAGCATCCATGGACACAAACTATGGAGATGGTAGGACATCAACACCTGCTGACCAAAACTCACAAAGTACACCTTAGAGGAAGTCAAGGGCCAAAGGCAAGGAAGTGTTTCAATAAAGCATAAATACTGTGGCTTCAAACATTGAAAAATAGGATCGTTCTAAGGATAACACTTCTGCTGTGAGTTGTTTATATGCACTAAAAGTAAATGGGAGAACTTTAAACTCGTCACAGGTTTTAGATTCGAATCCTAGAACATGCATAAAAAATTCAACTCTATCTATCTTAACGTTAACAAAAAAAAGAAAAAAGAAAAAAGCAATGGGTGTGGACATGTAATCAAAGTTATGGATGTGTGCGTGTATGAAGTTTGCATCACCAGAGGCATGGGTGGATATCTACTCGGACAGTAAGAGGATTGCATATATCAAGCTCATGTATGAAGTATGGTAGGACAGTGAGAAGGCTCGTTTGTGCTTTGACACTTTAAACACTTGTTTGTTGCAATTTGGAACTTGTCACTTGCTGTTATTTCGTATTTAAGGCACCACACACTTATTTGGTGTTGTACACTAGATACTTATTTGGTCTTTCATACTCTAGACAATTTATTGCTATTATTTGTAGATTGTCAAATAAATTACATGTTTGAATATGCAAGACTCAATTAAACATGTTTATCAGGTTCAAAGGAAGCATGTATATGACCTTAGGTAGTCACCTGAAAGTTTTTCCCAACCAATCACTATAGTAGCCTTAGAAAGTGCAATTGATCATATTTCGTTGAGGGTGGTACCAAATTATGTAACTTGTAAGTTGCTCAAGTTATTTGCTTATATTGAGTATGCTTGTATAGAATCCAAGCAAGTGGAATTTGGGCAAGATTTTGGAAGGATTTGTTGTTGTTGTTGGACAAATCTTTCCTCATTCAAGATCTTTCCACGACAATGAGGCTATTTTTATAAGACCAAAATTTGTCATTCATAAGTTAAACATACCATATTTAGCATTCATAAGTTAAACAAACATAATTTGTCCATAGGATGCCAACATTTGCATTCTTAGATACATACCATATAATGCAGCATTAAGAACAAAACAACAAACAAGTAGTTGAGTCTGCAGTCACTTGGTCTAGTGGTGAAGTCTCTTTGTAGTTGTACGAGAAGTTGGGAGTTCAACTCCCACGGATATCATATATATTACATCACTGGTGGTTTATCATAGCCAAGTGTTTGAGTGTAATATATATCAATTACCGTTTACAAAAACAAACAAGTAGTTGCATCCCCCCAAAAAATCCCTCTTATTGCGTATAGAGCAACAAGATTGATATGGTTTCCATGCATATCAACAAAGACACACTTTAAGATGGTGATCAACAACAAATTCCATTAACAATTAAACATCACCAACTAAGTTGTTGTCAAAAAAAAGAGACGTCCTCCATTTTCCATGGACCTAACCTTGATAGGGCAACGTTGTTAGCCATATGATGATCAAGACTCCTAGGATTCTACGCAGATCCTTCTTCCTTATCCTGTTCCAGTCATCATTTTGTTTTTCCTTGGCCTCCATTTTGGCTTCCATATGATGGACTAAAGCAAGATTGAAACTCTCTTGGAAAAGCCAACATCCGTTTGCAGCCCTTTTAAATGCAGTGACCTCACCTTGTATCTCCAATAGGTGATCGGAGTGGGAACTCTCATTGAAAGCAGATGGGGGAGGGGCCAATACATGAGAGGTGTTGAAACTTGCTTCTTGTGACTTAGGGTTACGTGGTACTAGCTGACATAATATTTCATAAATTGTCCAACCTTCCTTGTCCACATGCTGCAATTGATCTTCCTACTCCCAAAATAGACATCTCTTCTCATTTGCATTCAAATGCCATGTGCGAAGAAGTGTATTAAGTAATAATTATATCCAACTAACAACATATAGCTTCAAATAATTACCTCCATAGTTATAAAAATAGAGAAAAATGTGAATGTTGACAACATATATCACTTCACAATGAATTACCATACACTTGACATATGTATGTTAACATGCCCTTTCAAATAATTACCTCAATTTGAGTACACTTCATAAAGGCCCTTCCTAGGTTGGTTGTGGTATGTGATATGTATCAGGCTATTGGAATGCCACAATAGTACTTCTTGATCCATTGCAGTGGATTGTAATCGGAGTCCAACAATATCTTTAAAACAAATCAACTATTACTTAAATGGAATCATTTGCCTTAAATCAAGTAGTAAGTACCAAAAGAAATTAGAAAATGATATACAAATCGCAACAAAAAGAACAATCATTTGAGTAAGAAATATGACATGTAATGCCTAAATATTGCAAAATAACAATATTTCACCTAGACATAAAAATTTAGTAATTTATGATTGTGGCTAGGCAATATACAATTTAGAAGCTAAAAGATTGTGCCGACTTAAAGAAACTTATGATGGTGGTTTGAAAACATGATGGAATTAGTGAAATTTGGTACTGTAACCAAGGAAGTTTCTAATCTTAATCTATGAGTTTAAGTGGGATGTGTGGGAGTGAACAAAGAATTGTTACTATCTAAAAGTTGAGGAGACACTAAATTCAATTTTATTGGGTTCTTTTTTTCCCCGGTATTTTAGAGATGGTTCACATTTCACCTCAATTAAGACCATCATAAATCTGAAGATAGTTGATCACTAATATATATTTTGCTTTAAAGAATCATGTTTATTAATACGTAAATTGGAAAAACTTCTATCACTATGTTATGCACATATGTTTTATTAGTAAATTTATAATCATAATGTCTACTTGAACTTGATGGAAAGCAATAGCAACAACAGCATAAGTAGCAACAAAGAAGAATAAGATGGTTTACATTTTCAAGAAGAAGAAGAAGAAGCTCCTTTGCCGATAAGCATAAATATTGAGCAGCCACCAACACTAGTACATTCATAACAATAAGAAGTAGACAATGCATGTTTTGCATTCTATCCCATTTTTTCCTATCATTTGTTTTACTTCTTCTTTTCTAATTTTGGTTTGTGCAAGTATATGAAAGAAAGAAAGCAAGAGCGAGAGAAAGGAAATATTTACTAATTTTTTACTACATAATAATTGCATAGAATAACCATAGAAGATATATCATTCAAAAAATTCAGACAACTTGAGAGCAAATTGGGTCGTAAATTAAAAAACAACCATTAAGCATCCAATGAACATGATGGAAGACAAACAAAAGCATGATTACAAATAATCTTTTACGATCAAATAATCCAATGGAGCATTTCTGCAAACAAGTGGTAGGTTTAAGTTGAAACAATCCAATGCAAGTAAGACCCCAACATCATCAAACAAATTATTAACGACAAAAATATGGGAAATAATGCCAATAAAATGGGGATGGAAAGAGTACCACCTAGGCAAAAGGTTGTACAACAACCACTACTAAAGCTGTTTGAAGAAAGGAGGATTGAAGATGACCAACCTTAAAAAGCAACCATTGACTAAATTAAAAGACATTATGACATATCTGCAAACGACACACATATTACTAAGACATGTCACTAAAAACCCACATGTATATCGTTGTCCTTCTTAACAAAAAAGTTAGAAAGAAATATCAAATGACAAGAAAACAAGAGGATACAAGGAAATCCTCATCTCTTGGATCAAGTATTAAGTTTGTCACAGCTTTTTGCACAATGCAGACTAATTAATGAATTAAGCATAAACAACTCACAAGCATGGTTCCACTTCCACACTTAAGGAATAAAACAAATATGGATGAAACAAAATATAACAAGGTTGGCATGAAGAGAAGTGAGATGTTTAATATTTTAACTCTTGAACATTCCAATTTTCAAACCTCCACTCAACCTACAAAAAAGACAAATGATAACTGTAGACACCTCAATTTTGCAGGTCTGCAGGCTGAAAGAATTGTGATAGCTGGGCTCGAACCCTGGTTTAGTCCTAAAGCCAAAGAATGCCAAACCCAACAACAAATGATCTGAGCCGTGATCCTGGACCATGCAGGCACACCTATCAGGCGCACCTGTCTGGTTCACCAGACAACTGCATTGGATATGTGCACCTGGCCGGTTCCCTCATCACGACCGTCGATCGCTGTCGGTGCTTGGACAGGCAGCGGAGTGTGCGGGGGACAACAAGGTTGTTACAAGTGGTTAGCCTGTTAGGAGACTTCTTAGTTTGTTATAGAGTTGGTTAGTTGTTAGGATTTTGTTGCATTTGTTACAGGTTGTTACAGTCGTCGAAGCTTCACCTATAAAGGAGCAGCAGTGTGAATTATGAAAAAGGGGAGAACCAAAAAAAACAGAACTGAAAGGAGAAAAAGTAGGGAAAAAAATAGAGAAAGGAGAACGAGAGAGAAGGAGAGAAGAGCGAGAGAGAGGAGGTTCGCGGAGGCGAGGAACCAGAGCCCTCAGCCACTTCCAGTGAGCAACAAAGGTAAAGCACATTGCCAGACCAGGTACGCCCTTCTCAGACATCTATTCACTTCAATTATAGTTCCCTAGGACTCCCTCTGTCATCCTTGTTTGATTCCAACAGGGCCAGAGGCCTCCTCTGGTCGGAATCAGCCCCCAGGCCTCGCTGGAGTCGTTTTCTGGTGGCCTAGGTGGGAGTGCTGGTCCAAGGCTTGTCCCTAGTCATAGGAGCTTGGATTCTCCTCCCTAGACCTCCCTCTTGCTTCTCCACCCCTCAAATCCTCGCTCCAGCCCTGCGGAAGCCTCCACTAGAAGATCGTCGGAGTCGCGCCAGTTCGCTGTCGCCGGGGAAGACGACCTGAGCCAGAGAAGGAATGCGAGCCTTCAGCCTCGTCGTGCTTCTCCGATCATCTAGAAACACTCACGACACTCCTCCAATGCTTCGGAGCAGCCTAGACCTCTTCTTGAGCCCTAGATCACTCCTGCAGCCACCCTCATCGGAAAAGACGACAACAACGACAGGTGGAATCCACATTGCGCGCTCTTCCTCCTCTTTGGCCCCCTGATGGAAAGGAAATGCTCCTCTCGACGTCCCGCAACCTCCAGGAGCTTGTAGACGTGCGCCGCAGCCCTCCAGTAGCCCCTTTCTTCTCCGATGCTGTCATTGGAGTGCTGCGACGGCGGGGGAGGTGGGCAGCCTCCTATAGCCGTCGCGCCTTTGATCCAAGCCGTTAGATCTCTCCCCCTCCTTCTCTTCTTGCTTCCTGTGGGGTCTGATCCTAGATCAGGCCATGGGATAGCCTATGTGTGTCCCTCTGGTGGTCGTCGACGGCGTGGGTCCATCGCCGGCGGCCACCGTTTCTTTTTCTTTTTTTAAGAATAAAAATAGTTTTCTTTGAATTAATTTCTGTAACTTTTGTTTTGTTGCAAATATGTCCTTTTCCATTGCAAGTAGGTCCTCTCTCTCACAATTAGTTCCCTACACATTTTTCTTTAAATTGTTTGAATAAAGTTTTAACTGAAAATATTGCAATGTGCCCCCCTCAACTTTCCTAATAATGTTTTCCAGGCTTAAAAATTAGACAAAAACCCTTAAGTTTCATGAAAATCATTCTGAATGCATATTTCTTTGTTTAAATTGCATTTTAACCCCTGAACTCTTTCTGAAATTGCTCTGAATGCATATTCCTCTAGTTAATTTGCATTTTAACCCCTGAACTTTCCTAAAATTATTCTGAATGCATGTTTTTATGGCATAATTGCATTTTAACCCCTAGGAATCTTCAATTTAACTAGAAATGCACAGTTTTGCACATTTGACCACAGATTTCTTCAAAATTACATGAAATATGTTTTCCTATGTATTTTTGATGATTTAGTTCCAAAAATTCAGTTTTCATTCAGAATTTGGTTTTTTTGCACTTAGACCCTTGGAATTTTCATTTTCACACTCTTGCATGCATTTTACACATTTTGTTGTACTTTTTCATGCATGTTTTCTCGTGACTTTTTCCCTTTCTTTGTGCACACGTTTCTAGCACATTTTAAGTTTGGTTTTCTCATCGTTTCCCGAATTTTTTTCCTATTTCCCCATCTTTTGACTTAATTTAGCTTTTCATCGCCCGAGGGCGTACAGTAAAAGACTTAACAAAGCCGACATTGTCCCGAAAGAGGATTATTTTCCCCAATTTGATTTTCTCGGATTTCTTCGAATTTCGGCTGATTTACGAGACACTTTCCGAGAATTTCTGGATTTTCACGATTTTCCTCATCGCCCAAAGGCGTATAGTAAAGCGGCATTCTCAATGCCTATATTTGTCCCTCAGATTAACTTTTTCCCTTTATTTCATTTCTTCTCTTTGATTTGGTATGTTTTTCAGTCATCTTTAGCATGAGCATTCAGAATAGGTAAGCACACACCCATAGACCATTGGCAAGTAGGAAACCTAGAAAGACCGAGTTTCTCGGGCATATGGGGGTGCCTAACCCCTTCCCCATGAGTAACCAGAATCCTTACCCTTTCTCTGGCCCGCATTCATTTGTGCATTATATCTATTAGGCACGGAGCACACATGTTTTCTGCATCTTGTTTGCTTCTTGGCTTTCTTGCGTGTTTGGTTTTCCTCGTCTTTCCATTAAAAGACTAGGTGGCGACTCCTTTCCTTATCCTTTCTTATCTTTCCTTGGTGTTTCCGAATCTAGTTTTATTCTCCGGATTCACCATCTTGGCCGTGACCATATCAAGACTCCTCGAGTGCTTCCACGCACCCGGTAGAGGAGAGTCGCGCAGGGTTCCACCGGCATGGTCACAGGAACTGGTGACTCCGCTGGGGATAACAAGATTCTAGCTTTCATTCTGGTTTCCTTACTTGTCTTTGGTCTGTTTACTTCATGTTTTGTTTGCGTGTACATATTTGACTGAACTTGCCTTTTTTTTCCTTCTTTACACTGTTGCTATTTCATCGCACATGCACATGACTTAATTCATGCTTTGTTTGTCGATACTTGCTTTTATTCACTTACTTGTGAGCACTATACCAGCACATGCCATGTTCATGTCTTTTGCTTGTTGTTTGACTTTTTGGATGCCATGATTGTGTGTTTTTTTTCCTTTTATTTGAATTTGCCATGATTAGGAGAGTAGAGACATGTTTGCCTCCCTATCTGGTTAAAATAAAACACACAAACTCAGATGAACAAATAATAAGGCATAACTAGAGACAAATGCTCACAAATCCCTATGGTTT
>JAMKQA010016836.1:0-36001 GCA_024699735.1 Posidonia australis
CGCCACCTTGGTGCGCCCACCCAGCTCACAAATGTCTGATTGGGGCTCTGGCTAATGGGTTTGGGGCTCGGTTCAAGGGCTGATCACATCCAAAGCAACATAAGGACACTCATTCCTGGGTCACCTCAAAATCGGGGTGTCTACAAACGCACTCATGGGTTTTAGGTTTTGACTTTGGTCAGAAAAGTAAGGTTCCCTTTCTAAATCCTAGCTGAAGCGTAGGTAGTGAACGGGTGGTGCGTTTGTGGTCTCATCTCCTACAGTAGCATGGAACTGTACCCTTTACTAGCACCGACACGACCCCAGATATAGGGGACAAACTAGCAACATGCCCTACGCCAAAGCTATAGAATGGCCTGCTAGAATTTTCCTTCCTGAACTGTGGGTGGACTCAAAGGAGAAGTTGCATGCTTTCTAAAATGATCATTCACGCGATATGCCTTTGTGTCTTTTACTTGAATTTTATTAAACCATGGGGAATTGTGAGCATTTGTCTCTAGTAATGCCTTATTATTCGTTTATCTAAGATTGTGTGTTTTATTTAACCAGATAGGGAAGCAAACATGTTTCTACTCTCCTAATCATGACAAATACAAATAAGGGGAAGAAAACACACAATCATGGTATCTAAAATGTCAATCAACAAGCAAAAAGCATGAATATGTTGGTGTAGTGCTCACAAGTAGGTGAATAAAAGCAAGTATCGACAAAAGAAGCATGAATTAGGTCATGTGCATGTGCGGTGGCATGGTAATGGTGTAAAAAGGCACAAAATAGCATGTTCAGTCAACTATGTACAAGCAAACAAACACAAAATATATAGACCAAAGACAAGCTAGAAAACCAAAACGAAAGCTAGAATCTGGTCATCCCCAGCGGAGTCGCCAGTTCCAGTGACCATGACGATGGAACCCTGCACGGCTCTCCTATGGTGCGTGGAAGCACACAAGGAGTCCCGATATGGTCACGGTGAATTTGGTGAATCTAGAGAAAAAGACTAGACTCGGACATACCAAGGAAAGATAAGAAAGGATAAGGAAAGGAGTCGCTACCTATTCTTTTAATGGAAAGATGAGGAAAACCAAACATGAAAGAAAACCAAGAAGAAAACATGATGAAGAAAACATGTATACTCTGTGCCTAATGGATGTAGTGCACAAATCAATGCGAGCAAGAGAAAGGGTAAGGATTCTTGTTACGCATGGGGAACGGGTTAGGCACCCCAATGTGCCTAAAGAAATCGGTCTTTCTAGGTTTCCTACTTGCCAATGGTCTATTGTGTGTATTCTTGCCTATTCCGAATGCACATGCTAAAAGTGACTGCAAAAACATGCCAAATCAAAGAAAAGAAAAGAATAAAAGGGAAAAAGATAATCCGAGGGACAAAATTGGCTTTGACAATGACGCTTTACTGTACGCTCGTGGGCGATGAGGAAAATTGTGAAAATCGAGAAACTCTCGGAAAGCGTCACGTAAATCAGTGGAAACTCGAACAAATCCGAGAAAATCAATTTGGGGAAAATAATCATCATTCGAGACAATGTCGGCATTGTTAGCCCTGTTAATGTACGCCCTCGGGCGATGGAAAGCCAAATCAAGTCAAAATCGTGAAAGTCGGAAGAAATCTGGGAAACGATGAGAAAATTAAGCTTGAAATAAATTAGAAATGTGTGCACGATGTAAGGAAGAAATCACTATAAAATATGCATGAGAAGTAGCAACAAAATGTGCAAAACGCATGTAAGAGTAAAAAGTGTAAACTCCAAGTGTTTTTGTGCAAAATTCCCAAATTCTGACTGAAAACTAAATTTTGAAGCAAAATCATGAAAAATACATAGGAAAACACATTTTATGTAATTTTGAAGAAATCAAGGATCAAAGGTGCAAATCTGTCCATTTTTGGTCAAATTAAAGATTCCTAAGGGTCAATATGCACTTTTGCCATTAAAACATGTATTTAATGCAATTCTTAAGAAGTTCAGGAGAAAATATGAAAGGAAAACAATTCCATGTTTGAAAATAGAAAGTTCCAGGGACCGACATGCAAATTTACCCTAGAAAACATGCATTCAGTGAGAAATCAGTGGCATTCAGGGGCGAAAATTGAATTTAGGCCGTATTTGAGCAAATATTTGAATTCTCAGGGTTTAAAATGCAATTTTGACAGAGAAATATGTATTCAGAACTATTTCAACAAAGCTCAGATTTTTTATGCAAAAATGCTAAACTTAAATGCATGAGTGGAAACTCAGAGGTTTTATAACAAATTTTAAAGCATGGAAAACATTAACTAGTATACACAGGGGGTACATTGCAATATTTTCAAATCAAACATTATTCAAACGATTTAAAATCAAAGGCAAGGACCTAACTGTAAGAAAAAAGGAACTATTTGCAAGAAAAGATGGACCTCAGTGTAATAAAAGAAACGCTCAGAAGTTTATTAAAAGAAAACTTTAAATTTTTTTCTTAAAAAGGACCAACGGTTGTCGACGACTATATCTCACTAGTGACGACGACTGGGGTGCAATCACAGGCCTTCCCATGGCCTGATCTTGCATCCAATTACACGATGAGCAAGAGGAGTGGAAAATAAGAGGATCTAGCGGTTTGGATCTGAGAGCTAGTGGCTAGAATGGGTTGTCTGTCTCCCTCGCCATCGTGACTGCTCTAGTGACGGCGTCAGAGAAGAAGGAGGTGCTCGAGGCACTGGCACGGCGACTCTAGGTTGCTAGAGGCTTGGCGGTGCAGTGAGGAACATTTTCAACCCCTCAGAGGCAAGAATGGAGGAGAATCTCATGATACTGGGCTCCCTTGTCGTCGCTATCGTCTTCTCCAGCGAGCGAGGTTGCAGAGGTGATCGAAGGCCTAACTCGCGATTTTGGAACCTCAGGAGCATTGGTGGAGTGCCAGAGATCATTTCTAGAGGGTCGGAGCGGCATTGCAATATGTGAAACACCCTGTCGTGCTCTGCTATTCATCGTCTTCTTCGGCAAAGGTGACGGGACTCCATAGATGGCGAGCGATTTCCAAAGGTGTGTTGCAGGGGTTTCACGATGTCACGAGGATCGGAGGAGCTTGAGGGAGACCAGGGGAGGAAATCTAATACTTTGGGGCTCAAATCAACAAATGGATTCGTGCCACAACCTAAGCCTCCAGAGAATTGCTCTAGTGAGGCTTGAGAGCTCGATTCCAGCCAAGGGACGCCTCTAGCTCAACTGGAATTGATCGGGGAAGGAAGAGGGATATCAAGGAAGCTATTCTGGAAGGAAATTGATGTTTGTGGAGGGCGTACCTGGACTTGTAGTAAGCTTGGCTGTCGAAGCTCGCCGGAGATGGTTGGAAACTCTAAGTTCTCTCCTCCACGAGCTTCCTCCATGCTCCTAGATCACTCTAGTTGCTCTGGTTGGGAAGAAAAAGCTTTGAGGGGGTTGTTCTCTCAAATTTTTCGACAACCCTTTCTCACATGCAAATGGGGGTCATTTATAGGCTTGCCATGGTGGCTATTGGCTGTTGTGATTAGTTAGAAGCTGTTAGATTAAGTGGGAAGTTGTTAGAGTTTGTTTAAGTAGTTAGAGGTTGTTATAGGTGTAACCATGCTAGCGACTGCCTCGGGCGTGGCACAAAAGGCAAAATGCGTGAGGGTTGGCAAAGTCATGGCAAAATAATAAAAATAATGATAAAAATGCAGGAGTCACCACCTAGTCTATTTAAAAACGGAAGACGAGGAAGACAGTTTCAAAACATTAAACTATGCAATAAAACTAATGGAAAAAAGGTTAACATGAACCAGAAAAAGGGCTAGGATCCATGTTACACACGAGGAAGGTATTAGGCACCCTCGTGCACTCGGAAAATTAGTCTTTCATGTGTTTTTCATTTACTTATATGAAATGTTGGCTTTTCAGCTTATTTTTGTACGCCCAAGGGTGATATGCCATGCAATGCTACATGCAAGTGGTGCCTTATGCTAACATGAGTAGAGAGACTGTAGGATGTGTCCTAATGGTCAGAAAGGTCACCCAAGTTGTGGATCAAACACCGGTGCAAAGATATTGCACGGATAGGACTGAAGATCCAATAACACCGAGTGACTTTTGTCCTCACTTTGCTATATGCAAAACCTAAGCTACCAGGCACAAATGTGGACGAAAACTGACTGGAGTCGTCCTGATATATCGTGGAGGACACCCAAAGAAATCCAAAGGCAATGAAAACCTAGAATCATGCTAAATACCATGCCAAAAAGCTACTGTGTGTAGTGAAAAACAGGCATGTGCGCCTGTGTGGTGCGCCAGTCTGGTGCGCTAGTCTGGTGCGCCACCTATGTGCAACTATATAGTGCTCCTATCAAAATGTAGGTCAGACAGTAAGCTAGACTAATGTGCCATGCGATATATAACCTTGCAAACATGCATAACACTATCTGAAAATGCATCATAGACATCTAGTAGAGCTGATCACATGTGAGTTCCACTCTCTTCCACAAAATCATAAAAGAAAGAGGAAACTCAAGAAAACATGGCATGGGTATTGTGCTCAAGGGCAATAAGCCTCACACAAAACCACACAACATTACTCTAATGAAGGTTAATGAATCCAGCCATGCCACTTGGGTCGGGATCATGGATTGATGCAAAAGAACTCCACACAAAGAGTTCTGGAAAGCCTCCAGTTCACCATACCCAAGCGGCAAGCCAAACTTCACAAGATGCAAAACTAATGCAAAGGATGTTATTACATGTTGAAATCATGCAAGCAAGAACATGGCATATCAGGGATAAAACATCATGAAAATCAAAGTCCAGGACAAACAGTAAGGCATGCAAATAATAATGCAAAATGACCTGCCTACACCCTCTGACCAGGCTGGTGTGCCAGCCTGGTGCGCCAACTAGGTGTGCTAGGATGGTGCACCAGTTTGGTGCACCCCAAAAATACAAAATCAGACTACAGTCTGATTTCAGAGTTTGTGCCAGATGCATGCAATGAATTGGTTTATTGACTATTCAGATCATCTACCTAGATGCCAGAAAACTTAGTCATGTTAAATAAACAAGCATTAAAACACTCTTAGCATTCTTTCCTCAAGTCATGCATGTTCATGGGTTTATATGGACTGTAGTAACTGTTGATGAATTTTATGATTCATGCAGTGATTTAGTTGACTTAGGGAACATGCGAAAATGATAAAACATGTAAAGTGGATGCATTATAGTTCATGTTCCACAACTAGTGATCACATAGGACTATGATTCTTTGCTAAAACAGAGATCACAGAATCATCACGACAAAAAAGCAATGAATATAGAAAGGATCATCATGAACATCCAAAATAACACAAATAGATACGAGAGAACATCACTATATAGACAATATATCAGCCTACTTGCTGGTTCTATCATGTAAAATCCATATGGAGATGAGTGAAGGAGCTTACCTTACCTATGATGTCTCCTCCTTGGATGGCTCAAGGTATCTCCTCCTTGTTGCTTTGGACTCAGTTGGGAATGTTCAAGGATGCGGGAGTGTGCTCTGGAAGTTGGGTATGGTTGCTAAAAGTGGGTGAGTTGCCAAGAGAGGGTGGACAGCCAAGAGAGGAAAAAGACTGCTAATGGATGGCTTTTTAAAGAAACTCAAGAGGTAACTTCTTGGGATAAATAAGGCCTTGAAACACAACAACCTTGCATAGATTTGTGAGGAATATTCGTAAGTGAAGATTACAAGCACAGAAGATGGAAAGCCAACAGCCAGCACCCTGAAAAGTGGTTGTGCACCAGCGTGGTGCGCCTCCATGGTGCGCCACCATGGTGTGCCATGTTGGTGCTCCAGATCTAACTGCTTGAATTGTAAATTGGACCATGAGTTTGCTATAGGCTTAGGGTAACCAAGGCGCTAGATAAAATTCAACTGAGGTTAGGCTTGCCGTATCCAATGCAACATCTTTTGGAGAAATCACGTACAAGTTGGCTCAAAATCAAGGTGTCTACAATAGGTGGTTAGAGGTTGTTATGTTGGAGTGGGTGTTAGTTAGGGAGAGTAGTTTGTTACATAAGTTTGTTAGAGTAGTTATGATGGAGTGGAAGTTAGTTAGGTTGTTAGGGTTTGGGGTTTGACTTATGGTTTATGGTTTGACTTAGGATTTAACATAGGTTTTAGGGTTTGGATTAGGGCTTTGAATTTGGCTTAGGTCTTAACCAATGGTTTAGGGTTTAACCTGGGGTTTAGGGTTTGGATTAGGGTTCTATGGTTTTGTTTGGTTTTTTAGTGTTTTTTAGGGTTTTTACGGTTTTATAGAGTTTTTTATGGTTTTTATGGTTTATTTAGGGTTTTATGGTTTTGTTTGGTATTTTAGGGTTTTTCTATGATTTTAATGATTTTTTAGGGTTTTTTAAAGTCTTGTTAGGGTTTTGTCCAATTGCATGCATATGGGGGTGTCTACAGATGGTAAACGAGTAATGGAACTGAAGTAAGCTAGAAGTAATAAACACTTAAGGGAAGCTTAAAACAAAGGCCACAAGGTTAATGCTTGGTTAGGTCTAGCACCGAGTGATCCCTGATGGACCTGCGTATTTGTGACGCACCATCAAGGCTTGCCTCCAGAATAGAACTTAAACCATCCTCCTTCATTGCCTCTCCCCGCAAGATATGCATTAAAACAACGACAAAAACATTCGAGAAGCATGATCAAAGACCAGACGTGGGAAACCATGCAAGAAATTGGATTGGAAACACACTAGAACCATTCATCCATACCCACACATTCCTCGCCAGACCACATGAATCACTTCAGCCATGGCAATGGCTGGAGGCTTTGTCGAACCTCAAAGATAGCTTGGGAAGCTTGGGAGAGGATGTAGGAAGGCTTGGAAGGTGATAAAATCTCGAGAGCATCCATGGGTTCCCCCACCCACCTCCATCACTAGCATCATGACCCACCAGAGTCCGGCTAACCACATGAGAAGGACAGGGACTTGGGCACAATGTAGGGGTGATAGGAGGGTTGGAGAGGAGGACAAGGATGCCTCAGGATAGCCACGACCAAATGCTCTGTTGCTAGAGGCCTCACACTAGCACTCGCCGTCTGTCGACAGGGAAAGCTGATGAATGTAATGAATGAAAAGCCAAAACAAGTGAGAAATATGATGAAGAGATGCAAGAGTGGTTGGCAATGATGTCCTAATAGAATGGGGTAGGACGATACATGTGTTGGCCGCGTGTTTATCTTGGAGTCGGTGGTGAGAATTTTGACAAAGTGCTTGTTTGGTGGTCTGATAGTTGAGGATGGGTCGAGGAGGCTTATTGAAGACTCGACGAGTAACTATGGAGCTTCCTCGATGTAGAAGAAGGCTGGTTCGGTGTAGGCTTAGATGTTCTCTCTAGTTTCTTTTCTCCAAAACTCTCTCTAGCTCTCCAGGTGGCGATGGATTACTCTCCTCCTCTCTCGCAATGGCATGGTATATATGCTATGGGGAGGCTTCTCTCATTTTGGTGGTTGAGCATGCTTGCATGGGGTGTCAATCTGGTGGTGTGCTCAAGAGGAGAAAGTCAGAGGGTTGTAGAAGGAATGCCGACCTCGTCTCAGAGGTAGGGTGCAGTGAGTTTGCCGGTAAGGTTGTGGCAAAGCTATGTGAGGTCGTGGTAGGGTGAGACGGGGCCATGGCAGGGTGAGGTGGTTGCAGGGATATTCGACACGCTGGAGTGACAACCAAGTCGATGCTTCCAGCGCTGTCGCTCGTACGAGGTATGATGAAAATGACATGTCAGACGACACATGCTTGGAAACCATGGCCTTTATGCTCTCCTGGACTGTGCTATCAGGTCGTGCATCCCGTTGGACCAAAGCACACATGTTTGAATTCCTAGTGTTGGGCTTGGAGTTTGGGGTTTATTTTGGGGTAAATGAATAGTTTTGGGTTGGATATTGGGTTTTCGTGTTGGTTAAGGTATATGAGGTTGGACCAGGTCTGTCGTCCAATTGCATTCTTCGTTGGGTCCACCTACCAACATTGACAAGAAAACGAGGTGTCTACATTTGGTGCCTATGCAAGTGGCAACTAGCTGACGTGGAAAATATCATTGCCATTTAGGTGTTGATCCATCATGTTAAGCGAAATAGAAATTTGTAGGCTCGTCACTTGTCTTGGAGGCAATGCAATGATTTTGTCGTCGATCCCATGGGTGACGACAACTAATATGACTTTTTTCCATTTTAAAAGATTTTAATCCTTGCCTTTGATCCTCCACTCCTCCTTGAAGAGATTTGGTACGCTAAACTCTATAAAAAACACCTAGGTCAAGAGTTTAACAGGAGGCACATTCAAAACCCTAGGAACCATCTAAATACCCTAAGAGCTTGAGAGGGATCCTAAGATAGAGAGACCTTGTGAGAGAGAGAGAGCCATAGCCCCTCCTTAGTGTCCAACTTCCCATGAGATATCCCAGATCCATAGAGATCCTAGCCTTCTAAAACAAAAGCGCAACTTCAGAGTTCTGTTTGTGTCTCCACTTCCTCCACTCTACGCCAATGAACAAGAGGGTGAAAGGGAGTATTTTTCCAACATTCTTTTGTTTACATAATCACTGCATTCATAAAATAGGCCCATGGCATTTGTATGCAGGGACAACCCCTTGGTTAGTATTGAGTTTCTTTTGTTCATGTTATTTATTGTTACTTTTTATATTGTTTAGTACACATATGCTAATCCAATTTTTGTTTTGTTTTGTTTGTTTTGAAGGGAAGAAAATATTACAAAGCATGAGGACGCCGCTGTTGATGTTTGCTCGTGTTGCTCTTGTTCGGGGTGGAATTCCAAAATAAATATGAGAGTTGTGGTTATGAATTCTCTGGCTCACTCAATCGACAACTAGATGTCGTCTACCAGCTTCCTTGTGCAATGTGATGTTTCTCCCTTCAAAACAAGTGAGTTCATATTAGAATTAGGTGTAATAAATATGGTCAGAAAAATATTTAATGACAAACAAATGCAACTAATACTAATCGAAGGTTGTCACGCATGCATATGCAATGGGTTATCTAAGAATGCAATGATTGTAAATAAAAAAAGGAATTGAATGACCCTCCCTCACCCTTGTGCAATTGACATGGAGTGGAAGAAGTGGAGGCACAAGCATTGCTTCGGAACAAAAGAGATGGGGCTAAAGGAATGGGTTCTCTCTAGAGGTTTCGCTAGGGCTTCGCTTGGGTGTCACTCTCTAAACAACCTCCCTTAGAATTATCTCTAGCCTCCTCTGATCTCAAGGTCTATGATTCTATTTATAGGCACTAGGATGTCAGATCTTGTCAAAAACGAGTCAAAGAAATATCTAGATATTAAGCTATATTTGAAAATTGAAAAACAATAATTGATATTTAAGCTCATCGCCTATGAGACCCCCAACATATCTAGATATGCCGCCAGGTAGGTTAGCGATAGCCTACAAGATTCCATTTTCCCATGTGGAAGAATAGGCAAAGATATCTCTTTGGGTCTAGTCACCGCTATAAGCGGTGTCGAGCTTTAAATATCTCAACATTGAAAATTAAAATCCAAAATTGATCTAGCAAACATCTAGTGACAACATGCGACTTGTCCTACAATTTTAAAATTCTCCCGCAAATGATAGAATATTCTAGAAAATATTTGATTTAAAAATCAAATTCCAAGTCCAAATAAATATAAAAAATCTATCTTACAGACAACATCCCCTATAATTAGGAGAATCATGTTAAATATATCTATAACTCATTCCACACTTGTAATTAATTAGATTTTTAGTATTTTAGCACATATTGAAATTATCTTTTGTCATTCTAGCATTCAAAATGTGATAATTAATATCATATCTTGTTTTTTACCATGACAAAAATATAAGATATTAAAATCAACATTATCCATTATTCTAGAAATTTATGGAATTTTTTGGTATTGATAAAAATTTATCTGATATTCCATAAATATTTAAGTACTAAGAAAGTCCTATAAATTAGAGTAATTATGGGAAAAATTATGATAATATTTATAAATGTCCCACATATCATATTAAAGGTTTTGATGACATATTATCTGAAGAGAAAATTCCAAGGTGTTAGTCGCCTATTGACATGGCACCATATCCTAGTTGCCTATAATTGTTGCGATTGGTTATGTTGCCTACAACAGTGGTACCTAGACTTGTCGCCAGTCTCGAGAGCAACATCCTGGTCACTTGCAATTTACCACCTATCTTTTATGTAAAATCCACAAAGATTCCTTAAAGGTCTGGAAAATACTCAGAAATTGCATGAAATCATAAAAATATCTTCTTTTAAATTCAGAGTACTCAATTTTGCCACCAATTTGAGTAAGGTTAGAGTGCTAGCTCTGCCACAGCTAACGAGTCACACAGACAACATTCAAGGGACTCAAGCCTACCACTAGCTCGAGCGTGTTAGCTTTGCGACAACTAACTACCTTGAATCAAGTAAATCAAGGATGTTCTTAAAGACATTAAGAAAAATCATGACAATTAGTCAAAGATCCTAAGCCATGTGATTTGTAGTGCCTTAAAAGTTCGTATCCTAGATGGACTCTGGGAAATGCAAAAATCAAATATCTATAGCTGCTAGGCAGCATCCTGCCACCGGCCTAGTGAATTGAGAGTCTACACCACAACGACAAGTGTGAATATCCCGTAAGGCATCTTTCATCTAGTAAAACCAAAAGACAAGTGGCTATCACAACAAGAGGTGTCAAGGTGAGTGGACATGACGACGACTCTACTTCAACTCCTCCATTCCACATCCACAGTAGTCAGTATAGTCATATCTTTTTCCATGATTCCCTAAAGAAAAGTTGAAAATAACCTCCTATCAAGGAGAGAAATAGAATATGAAATCGTAAGCTCCCAAGCAATGGGGGGAGAGTGTTATCTTTAAGTAAGTGCCTATTGAAGAATGAGTTAGTGACTCATAAGAATTGGTTTAGTTAACCAAATCCAGCAAAGCCATAGCGAATGTGAGTTTTCATAAGGTAATTATACTAGAATTTCAAGATTTAGTGAGAACATCTCATAGAACATAGTGAGGACTTGTTCTTGCAAACATCTAGCAAGGACTTTGTGAAGTCATGTCCTCATGAAACAGACAAAAAATTTCACACATGGGTCATTTCCCACTTTTCCTCTTCCTTTCCAATTACTCCCAAATCCCCATGAAACCCAAACCGTTCCTCTATATTTCTTCCTCCCTTTCCTCCAAATCCACTACCCAAACCTTCAAACTCCCACATCCCTTCCCCTGCCCCACCTAGGATAAAACGTTGTTGAGCCCTTCACTGTTCAGATCACCACCATTGTTGCTTCTTCCACCATTACTCCTAAACATGGCCATAGTGATTTCCTAACCCTAAAAGAAGATGAAGCCTCTCTTGTTAGGCATTGATAAGCTGGCTTCCAATTGATCTACATATGAGGAGTAGCTTCTCCAAGTTTGTCTTTCTTTCTCCTTGATTCCTTCATACGATTTTCATTTTTGTTTCTTGTTTCATCTTTCCTCTCTAGGGGTTTACCTTTTTATTTTTGCTTTTTCTATTCTTTTGCCCATTTGAAAGGGTTTTCATGGGTGTCGACATGGAAAAGGAGCTTGAAAATATGATGACCTTGGGAACTCTAAATATGTTGACATGGAAAAGATGCTTGAAGAGGTAAAAAATTCTTTATTGCTTTATTCTCCTCTCTTCAATTTCTTTCTTTTTCTTGGGTTGTTGGCATTGTTTTTTTTTCTTCCATCTTTTCTTGTTAAGAGGATTTGTTCTCTTGGATGTAATTTTATCCTTGTTATTGTATGTGCTTTGAACGAAGAACATGGTCTCTAGAGAGTTTCTTTATGGAGAGAAGCATGTCTCTGTCTAAGTTAACATCATCTATTTTTATTGCTTTCTTTTTATATTGTTGTTTCTCCTAATTCAAATTTTAGCATGTTTGGCTTAGAGTAATGTTATTTGATTTTACATTGAACTGTAGTTGTTGCATGAATGTGAACTTCTCTCTATTGGGTTTATTTCTCCTTAAATTTCACTTTCAACTACTCAAAGAAAAGGAACCATAGGTTGTCAATTGCTCAAAGACAAAAGTTTAGTCTAAATAATTTAAATGTCACCAATGAATTACAGAAATCATCTAATTTTTGTAGCGTAATAATGTATAAAAGGATATTGTGTTTGTTTGTTGTTTGCTCGTGATTGTTCCTATTCAAGGTGGAATTTCGAGTTGTAGTTGAGAGTTGTGGTCATGGATTCTCTGACTCACTAGATCGACTATAAGAAGTCATCCAATGGCTTCCTCGTGCAATGTTATGTCTTTCCCTTCAAAATAAATGAATTCGGATTAGATCTTGGTGTAGTAACTGAAGTCAGAAAAATATTAAATTACATGAACAAATGTAACTAATACTAACTGGAGGTTGTTCCCTCAAGCATAAGCAATGGGTTATCTAAATGCAATGAATGAAAATAAAAAGCGAGTTAGAAGACACTCCCTTTACCATTGTGCGATTGACATAGAGTGGCAAAAGTGGAGGCATAGGCGTAGCTTCGAAACAAATGGGATGGGGCTAAAGGAATGGGTTTTCTTTAGAGATTTCAGTAGGGATTTGCTTGAGTTTCACTCTCTGAACAACCTCCCTATGAAATCTCCCCGACCTCCCTGAATCTCACGGTCTAAGGGGTCTATTTATAGACACAAGGACATCAAATCTCATTGAAAAACGAGTAGTAAAAGCTTCTAAATATTAAACTAGATTTTTAAATTCGAAAATTGGATATTTTAGCCTCATCGCCTATGGCAATGGCGACATATCCAGAAATGTTGCCACAGAGACCAGCGACAGTCCAAAGGATTCTATTTTTCTTGTGTAGAAAAATAGACAAAAATATATCTTTAGGGCTAGTCATTGCTCATGGGGGTGTCGGGACATAAATATTACAATATTTAAAATTAAAATCCAAAACTGATCAACCAAATATCTCACAATATTATGCGACTCATATTGCTGATTTACAATTCCCTCGTAAATGCTAGAATATTCTAGAAAATATTTGATTTAAAAATCAAATTTTAAATCAAATTTTAAATCCAAATCAAATCAAACATCTATTTGAATGATAACATCCCCTATAATTACGAGAATCATGCTAAATATATTTATAATTCATTGCACACTCGTAATTAATTAATTTTTTAGAATTTCAATACGTGTTGAAATTATCTTCATAAGATATATGCCATTCTAGCATTCAAAAATTGATAATTAATATCATATCTAGTTTCTTAGCCATGATAAAAATATATGATATTAAATTCAATGTCACCCATTTTTTTAGAAATTCATGAAATTATCTTGCATTGATAAAGATTTACATGTAAAATGACCCAAGTTTTAGGAGTGGTGCTTGGCTAGCCCTCATAGGATTTTTGTGGGTTTCTCCTAGGCCGTAAAGGATTGGTGGCGGGTCCCTAGTGGCACGAGTCACGTGGACGTGGATGGTCACGTGGTTTGGTTTTGTACATGCAGATTCCTTTCTTTCCTTCCATTCTTTTCTTTCTTTCTCTTCGCCGGGCCCCAACCCCACCCCTTCCACTTCTTCTTCTTTTTCTTCTTCTCCTCCCACGCGTGGGAGAGGGAGAGAAAAGAGAGAGGGGTGGTGGGAGGAGAGAGGGTTAAAGAGAGGTGGAGATGGTGGGGAGGAGGAGGATGCAACTGCCATTGTGTCGCCGTCGTCGTGTGGAGGAGAGGAGTAGCTCGTGGTTGGAGGAGGAGCGTCGTCGTTCGTCCTATGTTGTCGCGTCTTCAGTGGAGGTATGCACCCTGTAGATTTTATTTTGATTCCAAATTTGTACCATAGGTGCATGTTAGTGTGTTGGTAATTGTAGTAAATTTTATAGAATTTATTATGCATTTGTGGGCCATTTATGGCCGTATTTTTGGTTTAGGGTGAATAGTGTCCTCTTTGTGTTTTCTGTGGTTTTCTCGAGATCTGCTTGATGGATCTTGGTGTTGTTTGTCTGGTTTGGAAGATCACGTTGAGATCATCATTTTGATATATTGTTTGCATGGTTTGGATTGGTGGTTGTAGGATTGGGCATTGGGTCCCATTTTGGGTTGCCCTGTAGTGACCTGGTTCGGCTTGCCAAATTGTTTTGGTATGTCATTTTTATTGTAGATTGTCCCCCCGACCCTTGGTTCAGTTGACTGAATTTATTCGATCTACTGTTCTGGGAGTCATGGGTTTTTCGGTCTATCGATCTGATGCCCTAAGCCCATGTTCGGTAGACCATTCCATTTCAGTCTGTCGATCCAGGCCCTGATCCTACATTAAGATATTTTATGTTTTGATTTATATATATATATATATATATAAAACTTGTGGAGATAAATATCATGGCATAAATTATTAGGATAATCATTAGAATGGTCTACGGTTTGCCTAAAAATGAATTAGCATCATTCCACCAGGAGCATGGGTAGAATAAAAGATGAAATGATTTAGAAATAATAGTTTTTTTCCCTAGTTGGTTTAGACTTAACTTTAGGGATAATGATAGTGTCACTAGGTCTAGGATTTGTGTGGTTTTGTGTGTGGTGCACTGAATGGAGTATTCAGTGGCACTATTTCAGGTGTCTAAGCCGATCTGGTTGTGCTCCCGAGGGACACGAGCCAGTTCGTGTCATACACTTGGCGCCAGAGCGTGTGAGTTCTAGTTGTGTTTGCTTTGCTGTTGGTGTTTTCTTGGGTTGTGGTCGTGGGTTGAGCGTAGTGCTCATGAACCCAGATGCTCCCAAGGTGCTTTTGCCTGGGTCTTATAGGAGAGCTGTTGAGGCAGTGTTTGGTTCGTGGTTTGTCGGCCTTTGGTTTCCATGCCACTGTTGGGCACAATGTTGCTTGAGTTTTAAAGGATTTTTAATGATTTCGAAAAGGTTTTCCAAAAAGAGAGTTTTGGAAAGAGAAAAGTGCAGATTTGAAAATGGTTTTGGAAAGTGTTTTCTGTTTACGATGGGGGCTGAGATACTTGAGGCTGACATTCGTCGGGTCTTGGAGATATGATATTCCTTGACTGTCATTTCGAGGCTAGGGTTGTGGTCCGTGGGTTGAGGTGTTTTGTGGCATGACGGGAGGAATGACACTCCTACTGTCGTTGTAAGCACAGAGGCTCGGATGTTGTCTGGTGTTGAGGTAAGAGACTCCTTCCTGAGCTCTGTGTGGTGGACGTCGTGAGGAGGCGTACCGTGTGGTGGCCAGTGTAGGTGGGATGCGCGCCCCATGGATGGTAGCGTCTTGAGAGACAAGACTACCTTCTCATGGCGGGGTTGGCTTTGTTGAGGGTTCTCCAAGCGGAAGAATCGCAAGACGACGTGGCTCCTGCACAGGGTGGCACGTCGTGGTAGTGCAGACACCATGGTTGCTCCTTGGTGGATTGCTTGTGGCCAGTGTTGTCTACATGGCGCTAGGCAGTTCAACACACTATTTGTGCTTGTGTTTGTGTGGAGTCTTGGTTGGGAAAATCAGGCTCTAGGCCTATTAGAGGCCGTGCTTTTGGCACCTGTTGAGGCACAGTGTTTAGAAGCAGTGGCTCCGTTGTTTTGGGTGTAGAGGTTCTGTGCCTCTGTGTTGTTTTTGGTCCAGAGGGGTCCATGTTGTACAGAGCAGAGTTTCTGTAGTTGTGCTTTTGGTGTTGTTTTGGGCTTGAGATGGCGAGAGTAGATTTCTCGAGCATGCATAAAAGGTTTTAAAAGTGCACGCATGTGGTTTTGAAAGGTAAAAGAAAAGATTGGTTTAAAGGCATGGTTTTGTAATTTTGTGGCCTGCTGGGCAGTGGTAGACTACATTGTTTGGTGTTGCAGCATCCGAAAGGGATACCAGTGGTTGTTGTTCTAGGCGTCGGTAGATTGCCCTTTTGGTTTGTCGACATCTGAGTGTGATGCTTGTGCTTGGTTGCCCTTGGCATAGGTTGCCGAGTTGTAGGTAGGGTGCATGCTAGGTGACCGTTGAGTGGTCACTCATGTGTGCTTTGTTTTGTTTGTTTTTGGTAGGTGCAGGATAGTAGCTGTTGGTTGATAGTGCATGTAGGAAGGGTCACGCCACCACACATCAGGGATCCAGGTGAGTGTTAGTTTAGTTTATTTATGTTGTTATTAGTTTTATTTCCTGTTGAGGGTTCTTAGCCTTAGTTACATCATTAGTGTAATTGTTGGTTAATAATAAAGATAAAACAAATAATTAAATGAAAATTTGTAGCTAGGTTTAGTGGTAGTGTCTTCAGGGTCGTTCAAACATGATATTCCATAAATATTTAGGTATGTAGAAAATCCAAGAAATTAGAATAGTTATGGTAAAAATCATGATAATATTAATAAATATCCCATATATTATATTAAATCCCGAGATGACAAATTATCTAGAGAGAAAATTCTATGGTGTCAGTCGCCTAAGGACATGGCTTCAAACCCTAGTTCCCTCTATTTGTGGCAACAAGTTATGTCATCTCCTATAGTGGCATCTAGGCTCGTCGCCTGTCGAGATAGCAACATCTTGGTCTCTTGCATTTTACCCTTTGTCTTTTAAGTTAAATCCACAATGATTCCTTAAAGGTCCAGAAAATACTCAGAAATTGCATGAAATCATAAAACTTCTACGTTATGTTCAGAGCATTCAAATCTATCACCAATTTGAGTAAGGTTAGAGTGTTAGCTCTGCCACAACTACCGACTCACACTGAAAACATTCAAGGGACTCAAGCCTGCCATCAGTTCAAGCGTGTTAGCTCTGCCACAACTAACAACCCTTAATAAAATCAAGAATGTTTTTAAAGAAAAATCAGATGCCCGTCCTTGGAGGTGATCTTGGTACAAGATTGGCTCCAAGGTAAGAATGATATCGCCCATTGAGCATTTCCCTGAAAAGGAAGCTCGCTCTCAAACAATCTGCCACAATGGGACGAGAGAGAATGAGGAGAGAAATGGGGAACAAACTCAGTTTTAGGACGTAATCACACAGCTAAGTGTCTCATTTAAAATTACCATCATATTGAAGGCCCAGGCATGGAGGGGTCAAGCTGGTTTTGGAGCCTGTGCCGAGAACATGTCAACCAAGTAGTGATGTCACTTCAATGGGGTAGAAACTAAGGATGGTCTTAGGGCATTACCCTAACATTGATCCGGAGGTGAAAAGGGATGATCGTGGGGAAATTACCCTAGCACTAATTGAAAGAAACAAAGTGATTTGTGGCTTCCTATTTGAGAGCTTATTTGGATTGGAATTGTAAATTCAATAGGTTGGACTTGAATAGGCTTTGGGAGGATCACAGTTCTAAAGATTTCTAACTCTCTTAAAGAACAATGCTCCGTTCGTGCTCCACTTCCAATGCATGATACCAAAATGCATGGATGCATGATTTAAGTAGACAATTGCATGTGCAAGGTCAACATACAATATGCAATGAATAGTCCATATGTCAAGTTAGGTAGGTGGGGTACGAGTGGTCTCTAGTCATATAGATATATGCAAAAATGCATGAATGCGATTCATTATGGTTGAGTGTTTTCTGTCTTGAGTGTGACCAGTACTCAGGAAAGGACCGTCATCCCACAACTTGACTTGGTAAGTAATGGAGTATTATGAATAAAGAGCCGAGTAAGGGTGTGAACACTTCCATTACCAAATCGGGATTTTGCCTCTTAGTTAGAGCTGTGTGTCGTATACACGATAGGAACTCCATGGGCTAAAGTCTATTCTTTGGCAGGGCTTGATGGAACACCACGGTGGGACTTGATGTAGCCTCACGATGGGACTTGATATGCTCGTACGATAATATGGTGAGATTTGTACTTCTAGTCGCCATGTGCTATGAAGTTGATCTCGTTGTCAATGATAGAGGCTTTAGAGCTTGTAGCCTCTCCATTAGGTGCCATGGTTAGTCACCTGAATGTTAGGTGCCACAACTAGTAACCAGTGGCAAAGGCGATGAGTTTCTCTTATTCAAACTCTAACTCGGGTTGCTTCTTCATGATATTATAAATAAAGGCCCTAGGTGGCCAACTTGACGTCATCCCTACTGTTTTCATGATTTCCTCCTCCCTCTAACTTTGTTCATGAAGCTTCCATCATTATTTTCCTCTTTTTTTGCTATGGAAAAGGTGGCTGAGGTGCCCAACCATCTAATGAGGGCTTTTAATGAGGATAAGGTAGGTTTACTACCCTTGTTCCTTCTTTCTATTTTGCATGCTTATATGCTTAGTTGTCTGTATTGCAGGTTATAGGTAACCTTTCAGAATGTCCAAACTTTCACAACACGTTCTGCTATAGATTGCAGTGGGTGTCACACTTGCTCAATCGTGCTGAGGACAACAAGCAGCTTTTTGGATGTAGTGGCGTTGAGAATTTTTTGGATTTGGTGCATAATCCTTTGCCTTGGTCACTTTTGCATACATTAATGGCTTTCTAGAACAACTCCTCCAATACTTATAATTTTCCCTATGGGGAAACAATAATCACATGTGAGGAAGCCACTTCCCTTCTCGGTCTTGCGATGGAATCTATGGCGACGTCGGACTATCGTTTTGTGATATCCATCAAGACGGTGGATGATAGCATGATTGGTTCATTCGTGGGCAAAGGCCAGCAAGCTAGCAAGGGTCTGATGCATGGGGGAAGGCCTTATCTCAAAGGCTTGTGGGCGATGATTTGCATCAATGATTTATCTCTGTTGGAGCTATGAATGTGCCTATTTGTCAGCATTGGAGGACATGCATTGTTTGCTGATGATCACTTTTCTCTAAACCTTCACCACGTCGATCTCCTGATGATAATGGCAACGCGCCACGATTTATATTTAAGCCTTGTCGTTCTGGCATACACCATGAAGGGACTGTCCAACGCTTCATGCTCAGGGAAGTTCTTTGACTCTCCATTCCTTCTCCATAGATAGTTTATGTCCCATTGTAATTGTTATGCTGACTATGATAAGTTGAGTTTCCACGATACTATCCTTCACTTGGGTAGGCTATTGTTGGCAGACATCAATTTATGCCATAGCTACTATAAGCTTTCAAAGCACGGGTGATGACTATAACTTATCACCATCTAGAGCTTGTGCTAGTAGGGCCAAGTCTTTCTTCCTATACGCGATCCACTACTGCTTGTGTCTGTTGAATCAGGGGTTTTCAATTCCAACGGACTCGGTGTTGACTTGCACTATCCATGCTTGGAGGGAAGATGGAGTCTGTGACGAGAGGCTAGTCTTAGATTACATGGTTTGTTGGGCTTACGTCGAACGACGAATTTCTTTTAGAGGTGTCTGCCTTTCTGCAACCACGTGGGAGTTGCAAGAAGCTGAATATATGGCGTGGTATTCATGTGCAAGAAAATGGGGGCTTCTTCTTTGCCTATGTGTGCAAGAGGATGGGGGAAGTTTGAGGTTCAACAAGCTCTCATCATTGACTTTAGTTCTGGTGTCGCTCGCCAATGGTTGATCGTAAGGCACATTTATCATTCCCAGTTCTTCTTCTTTTCTTTGGATAGCTTTTTTACGACCATCTTGCCCCTCTCATTCTTTTGTCACAACATCTTTGCAGCCTTCTTTTCTTCATTTCTTTCTCTATTTTGGTAGGTGTCTACCCATCACTACTCATTGAGATATATGCTATAATAGCACACCTGTCGAGCATCAATGGTCTCACACCCATTTCATGGTCAATAAATATTTATTATTGATGGACCGCACTCCTTTTATTCCAAATGCTCTCCCCTCTTTATGCACTTTCAAAGTTTGTTCAATACATAGAGCTCATCCATCACTATCATCTTAAACTTACGCTACGATGCCATGCTATGCCAAGCAAGAATCTTTTATGATATGACTCAACTTCGAGCTTGCCTTGCTCTTATCTCCTTGAGCAGTGTATGTTAGAGCATATGACAAAGTGTGGGTTACCTTGAGTATCTATTTCCCTATAGGCTTTGAGAATGACCTTCCTTCCAACTCAGGGATAGGTTCTAGGACCCTTTTAGGTGCAGACAGACTGATCAAGGGCAGTACTTTTTCAAGGGCATTGCATTCCAAGGCTCAACTAGATCGATCCCATTGTAGGATAACCGATAAGCATTGCCCAAATATGTAGCCACTATGATATAAGACCCTTCCCAGTTTGGCTTCAACTTTCTCTTTGGATGTGGCTTATTGACAAGCAACACCTCCTTGAGTACCAAATCACCTATGTTTAATCTATGTTCAATTACCTTTTTCTAATAAGCCCTTGCTATTCTTTGCCAACAGATGCACATGTGTTCAACAGTTGTGAGCCGCTTCTCATCAAGGATTTCCCAATGGAGCAATAATTTTGGCCTCTTTTCCTCAACAGACATTCCCACGTCGACATGGATTCTTAATAAGGGGATCAAGATTTCATATGGGATCACAACTTCCATCCCAAAGACTAGGGCATATGGTGATTGGCCAATTGCTGTCCTTATGTTGGTGTGATAAGCTCGTAGTGCATTAATTAGTTTATCTGCCAATGTGATCCCTTAGCATCTTCTGCTGTTTTTTAATGATTTTAATTATGTCATATTAGTAGCTTTTGCTTAGTCATTTCCTTGTGGATAATAACAAAAGGAGTGATGGAGAGTGACACCTAACGTTTTGTACAGCCTGACAAACTCCTCTGAAATGAAGATTGGCCCGTTGTCTGCTACGAAAGCTTTAGGAACCTCTAATCTTGATATGATGTTTCTTTGGACAAATCAGCATTGGGTTGTGGCTTTGATGTTCGCAAACGCTTTTGCTTCGGCCTACTTGGTGAAGTACTCTATTGCAGTGAGGATGAAGGTACTTCGCTTTCCTTCTTAGATTGGCCCAACTTCAACGAAGGCCCACATAGAGAAATGCTAGGGTGCTGACATTACATGGAGTGCTGAAGCAAGAGCATAGATCTTATTGGCGTGTAGTTGATAGTTCTTGCATCACTTGACTTTCGCCACACAATCAGCCTCCATTGTAGGCCAATAGTACTCTCTTCTGATGATCATCTTGTCTATGGCTTGAGAATTGATAGGGCCCCCACAACCTCCTTTATGTGTTTCCTTGAGGATTTTGGTCGCTTCTAATGCATCCACACATTGGAGTTCGATGCCTAGTGGTGTCTTCCAAAGCAGTGTGTTGGCTTTGATGTAGTATTTGGTAGCCAGTCTCCTCAGGGATTTTTTGTCTTCGGAAGTAGCAAACGGTGCGAAGGTGCCAACTTGTATGTAGCTCATAATGTCATAATACCATGGATTCCCATCATTGACTTCAGTAGTCCCTTGATAGTAGACCTCAACGTGCAATATGTTCTCTTCGTGTGACTCTTCTTGAAGCTCTTTTACCCATTTTGCAGTTGACTCCACCGTTTGTGAGTTGATCTTTCGCACAATGATGGTCTATTCATCATCTTTTGGGTTGAAGGGGAACGACGACGCAAGTGAAGCCAGAGAGTCTGCTAATATATTGCTGCTTTTAAATGCATGCACATATACCACTTTGTCAAGCTTCCTCAACTAGGCTCTTGCTTGATTGCAATACTCCTGGACCCTTGGTGTGAGTGTTTTATACTTTTTGAGGACCTACCAGATGACAAGCTATGAGTCTCCTACTACCTTAAGCCTTCTTACCCCCTAGAATGAGAGCCAATTGTAGTCACAAGATGAGAGCCTCATATTCATCTATGTTGTTGCTTGCTGAGAAGCCTAGTTGTATGTAGATAGGAATGATAACACCCTCTGGAGTGAGGAGTGTTGACCCTATTCCAATTCCTTGCAAATTGAGTGTCCCATCAAAGTGGAGAGTCCATTCCCTGACTAAAGGGGTAACACTACTGATTGCGAGGATTTCTTCGTCTGAGATGTCAGTTGAGACTGGTTGGTATTCTGGAAGAGGTAGTCTAGCAAGCTAATCAACGATTGCTTGCCCCGTGACTGCCTTTTGCCTGAGGAAATGTAAATCAATTTCTGCAAAGAGCATCTACCGTCATGCTACACTTTTGGATGGTGTAGGCTTCTCAAACATATACTTAATGGGGTCCATCTTGTCTATATAATAAACTTTATGCGCTAGGAAGTAATGTCTGAGCTTCTGGGAAGCCTATACTAGAGCTAGGTAATGTTTCTCAATCTGGGTGTACTTCTTGTCGTATTCCATGAACAATCAATTCATGTTGTACATAGCTTTTTCTTCTTCCATGTCTCATCGTGTTGGGCTAGAATGGCGCCCACATAGTTGTCAGTAATTGCTAGATAGAGTAGGAGCAGTTTTTTGGTAAATGGTGCAATTAGTACCAGACGGTTGTGGAGGTAGAGCTTGAGGTCATCAAATACTTTCTGACAGGCCTTATCCTATTTGAACTCCATTCCACCTTTCAGTAGCTCATAGAAGAGACTACACTTTTCTACACATTGGGAGATGAACCTTCGGATGAATTGTAACCTCCCTATCAATCCTCTTAGTTGCTTGATGTTCTTCAACGACGATATTTCTGTGATTGCTTTAGCCATTATAGGGTCTATCTCTATTCCCCTCTTGCTTACGATGAATCTGAGTAGTTTGTTGGTGGTGACTCCGATGAAACACTTCCTAGGATTCATCTAGAGGTTGTATTGTTCCCTCCTATAAAGTACTTTCTCTAATGCTTCGAAGTGTCCTTCTCTTGTCTTTGACTTCACCAGCAAATCTTCCACATAGCACTCCATGCACTCATGCATCATGTCATGGAAGATTGCCATCATGGCCCTTTGGTAGATAACTCCAGCATTGTTAAGGCTAAAGGGCATGACAACATAGCAGTAGGTTCCCCAGGGAGTTGTGAACAAGGTCTTCTCCTGATCTGGTGGTAACTAGAAAAGCCATCCATGAATGAGAGCATTTCAAGGTCTACAGTGTTGTCTATCAGGATGTTGATATGTGGTAGGGGGAAGTCATCCTTTGGACAAGCCTCATTAAGGTCTCGATAGTCAATGCATACTCGTACTTTGCCATCTTTCTTCATGACCAAGACTATGTTGGCAATTAATTCTAGATAGACCACCACTTGGATGAACTTGGCTTTTGTGTAGCTTGTCTATCTCTTCTTTGACTTTCAACAGTAATTCTGGTCATAACCTTTGGAGTTTCTGCTTTGCTGTCCATGTGCCTGGCTTAAGGGGGAGTCTATGTTGCACCAACAAAGATTCTAAGTCGAGCATTTCTTCATAAGAGAAGGCCAATACCTTTATTTACTTCTTGAGTAGCTTTATCAATCTGTGTCATTCATCTAAGTTTAGTCCAGAGCTGATTCGAATAGGTATTGGGTCTTCCTCAGTTCCCTGATTTATCTCCTCTATTTCCTCGACAGCGGCCTTAGTCCGTGCATTGTATTTCTTCATCATTTCTTCAGAGACATTCTAGCCCATTGTCTCTTCTTCATTTGGGTCTTCATCTATGCCTACCAGCTTGTAGACCTCATAGTTCCCAGTGTTTTTGCTTGTGATGCTCGTTACATCTTCCACTAGAAAGATGGCATGGGACTTGGCTAGCTTCTATGGGAATGCTATGGTATAGTGATAGATTCTGACCATTTAAGTGACTGGATCCGTCCCTGTTTGGATGGCACACTTGATAGAACTGTTAGATACCTTTTATAAGGACATGATGGTGGTTAAGCCATCTAAGGCATGTCCTCCACTACCTTTTCCTTTATTATCTACGTTAGGAAATAAAGTACTGAAAAGTAAATTGTACGAAAATAAAAGGCAAGAATTAAAAGTAGGAAAGAAATTTTTTACAAGGTTAGGGGAAGTGCTCGTTGGTTTGCCTCCTCGTCGAAGGTACTTCGCCATTGGCTCAACGGATGGCCTCAGCCCCTTCTTACTCAAAGGTGTAAGGCCGTAGATTGCTGAGGAGAGCAGTCAAGATGCAAAGGTTGAGGGCGTCGATGTCTTCTGATCTTGTGTCTTCTATGGGTGCTTCAGACTGCTTGCTAGTTGTAATGTCTAGATGTGGGGGAGGCTTTGGAGAGCTGGGAAGAATTGTTGGAGGTTGGGAGAGCACTATTGTAGGTTCTTTTAAAGAGAGTAGGGAAACTTCTAGAGGGTTGAGATAGAGATCAGATGCTTGGATGGTTTGCTAGACAGGCACTGTTAGGTCGGTGACATCCTTTTGAGTGAGATTGTCATTGAACTAGAGCCCAACATACAGGAAGTGGTTTACAGAGACTAGATCAGTGGCTTGTTGAGATCCTTCAATAGGTACTAGGGATATCCTGATCTTGTTCCGTTATGCTTGTCTAGTGTCTCGAGCACATCCACCATCCTTTGCTCTTGACATCCTAGTCCTTTTCCCAACCAATAGCCTATGCACAAGAGGAGTTCGCACGGTCTCCTCTTGTTTTCAGGGAAAGGAGAGGGGGTCATGTCCAGGCTTCGAGAGATGAATATTTGTTTCACAATGTTTACAGCCTCAACCGATGAATCTTCTCCTAGGGGACCAAATGCTAGTGCTAGTGTGGTGGTCAAGATTGCAACAAGGTGTGCCTCAGCCTCGATTCGTTCATCTCCACTGACTTTGATTATCTTCCATTGATGTGGGAAGTTTATGCTTTGGTGGTGTGGGGTGGTGACTACCTTGATTTCTACGATCCATTGGCACCCTAAGATGAGTCAATAGGTGATGGGTGCATCGACTATTATCAGTTTAGTATCTGTCTCTATTGGGCCAATGGCGACCTTGATACTAATCCTTCCTTGCACCCTTTTCTTGTTATTGTCATACCGTAATAATGTTAGGGCCGATGGGCATAACTGGTCTTCCTTATGTCCAATCAAATTAAAAGCTTCTAGGGAGCATATATTCAGGGTGGCCTCTGTGTCCACTAATATGCAAGAGAGTTCGTAACTGTTTCTTCTGATAGTAACACTTAAGGGCAAAGTCCTCTTCGCTGGAGATGCCAACTCAGAATCTGTGAAGAACAAGGTGGACTCTATAAATGCCGCAACCGAAACTACCACTAGTTATTCCGTAAGCATGTCTTATAGTACCTATGCTTTCTTTATGACTTCCATCAAGATTTCATGATGTCGGTTGAAGGCTTTGATTAGCTCATAGATGTATATCCTTGTCTATGTCTTTCTCAACAACTCCAGAATGTCGAATTCTCCCTCCGTTCTCCTGGGGACATCGATCCATCCAGCTATTGTCGTCAATCCATCCTCCATTTGGTGCTTATTCACGCCAGCAGTTGTCATCAATCCATCCTCCTATCAGCCATCTATTGGATGCTTTTGAGGGTGGTCCTTCATTGTCAGACTCTGATGGATCTAGTGCCCAAATTATTCCTTCGTCCCCATCACGATAGGCATGGATGGTAATTACCATCTCTTGATGTTTAAATTTGAGAAACTGGTGTATGGAGAGGCAATAGCCTGGATTTCTGCTAGCCAAGATCTCCCTATAATTTGGGGCTTAACGAAGTCCCATTCCATGATGACAACTGTGGTAGTGCTAGTGAGGGAACTAATTGTGATGTCCAGTTGGGCAGTACTGATTGCCACCCTTAGACTTCTATCATGTGCTATGCAGGCAAATGGTGTTCGATGATCTGATCTTCCTCGATGCCCAAGTAGTCAAGAGTGGATATGGAACAAACACTTTGACTAACACCTGCATCGATGAGCACTCCTGTCAAGGAGTAGTCATTGACCATTACAGAGATGATCAATGGGCAAGAGCGCTCGTTCATGGCAGCAGTTTTGTTTCTTTGATGGTGTTCTTCCTCAACTCAAAGTTTGCAACAATTTCTCTAGTTGGTACGGAAGGGTCTCCATGATCTAAATCGTCATGCAATTGCTGCTCCCCGTTTGGGGGGGGGGCATCGAGGTGTTCGAGAATATTGGTATCACCAGCAAGCTCATACGGTTGAGGGTCCCATGTGTCATCTGTCAGAACATCCCATTCTTCGTCTGACGAGACTTCCCAGATTGGCATTACAGGTTCATCAGACTCCTCTCCTTCGACATCAGGTGGTCCTAAGTCTAGGTTTGTATACATGCACTGAAAGGTTATTAATTTATCTCAAGCTATGGGCTACCTGTCTTCAATACTCACATGAGCTATTATGTGGTTTAGCATGGGATTCTGATGAATCTACATCTTAAGCTGTTCCACCTGAGCCGTCTTAAATCTTTATCTAGGAGCAAGCCACATGATCTCCCCTTTGTCATTTAAGTCATATATTTTGTCCTTTAGCACAAAGCACTCCTCCAAAGTATGCCCATTCCTTTGATGGTATGGACAATACTTAATCATATCAGTGTTAGGAGCATTTGGCCTGGGCATCGAGAGCAATAGATCACTGCATTCGACCAGTATCTTGAACACGTCATTAAGAGCTTCAGGGAGTGGCAGATAGTGCTGTCGCTTTAGCCCTCTGTAGGTCTATGGTGGGGAGATTTTGTGGTAGTTCTTTGGCCCTTGATGCTGCACTTGTTGTTGCCCCTTGTATTCGTTGTTTGATTACACCTATTGCATATACATGGGGTAGGCTAGAGGCTATTGATACTGCCATTGCTGAGGTTGTAGGCATTGCGGTTGGTACTATATTGGAGGCCCTTGATACTAATTCGTCTAAGGCTGCAGGGGTTGTTGATATTGTTGCTGGCACTAGGTCAAAGGTTCTTGATACTATGCTTATTGTCTAGCCTAATGTTGACAGTCCTTGCGTCCTTTTTGACCTTGCTGCATTGAAATCTACACCATGCCCCCAATAATTCCCTCTAAAGTGTGTCTGATGGCCTTCTTCTTGCCTTTCCCTTCGAACACAAGGAAAGGTAAGTCGTCCATGTTGCAAAGGACTCTGGCAGCATGGACTCTCTAGGATGTAGCATTCAGTCGTGGCTGCCATGTCTCTCCATTGGCTTGCATAGGTGATGAAGTCCTCATTTGGATTCATCTTTTCTACAATCAGATCTCCAATTGTGGGCTTTTGTGGCACATAGTGACTGTATTGGTATAGGAATTTCTCCTCCACCATCTTGAAGTCATAGAGATCTTCTTCCATGAGGGTATCGGACCACGTTAATGCCTCACCCTCTAATGACTTGAAGAAGAGCTAGACTGTGAGCCCTTGGTCATATCTATAAGGCAGAGCGCCCATTGTGAACATGGCTAGATGGTTCCTTGGGTCACCTGTTCTGTCGTACTTCCTCATTTTCGATAGCTTAAATCCCGATGGTAGAATGAAATGTGGGAACTTGGAAGTGACAAAACCAGAGGGTGTCTTTGAAGTGACTCCTGCTTCCACCAATGTTTCTGTAATCCACTTGTTATCTAGGCCCGAAACGGCTGGTCGCCCATTGATATTTTACCCCTGAGTTTGATGGGATTGGTATGGTTGATGGGTATTATAAGGTGAGGGAAGGGGTGAAGGTTGAGGATAGTACGATTACATATCTAAGGGTAGTGATGATGGTTGGGGCATCCCTGGGTAGTGTGGTGGAGCGTGGCTCAATGGTGATGGATAGACATGGTGGGAAAAAGGGTAGACAAGGGTAGTGGCTTACGACACTGGTGGACTTTGGTTAGGAAAGTTGACAGTAGGACTCAGTGGTACTGTGTAGGTGTTTCCTAGGGTAGGCCATGTGGGTGTAGTATGGGCCCTAGTATGAACTCAAGAGAGAGGGTCCAGGTGTAAGTGGGACTTGTGGATTCTCAGCCATCCTTGAAGGGTGATGCTGACTAGAGTGCTTGATTGGTTGCCCCTTCAGGTAATAAGTGCGAGCCGATTGACATTGTCCTCGTTACAATGAACTTTTGTTCAAATTAGGCACTGGAGGGTTGGGAATATCTTATTTCCTCCTCTCCCTCGCTGTCTTCTTCAATTTGTTGTCCTTAGGCCTCTCTTGTAGCAAGGAACATGGGGGTAGGGCCTCTAGATGAGTAACCATAGGGTGCGGAAGCTTGACGAAACTGGCAGCAAGACTTTCGTTGCCTGAAGCCTGGAGTTTTTGGCTCTTCTACAGATGATGTTGGGGTATTGAAGAAAACTCATGTTGCACGCTAGAATTGATGGCCTAAGTTGTAGAAGGTGAGGAGGCTACCATGCTTGTTGCGGCTTGGGTCATGTTGGATGTGGTGGACACGTCAAAGGGGTCAACGTGTGATCTCACCCATATATGCTAGGCTTCTGATAGCATTAACCAGCTTCCTTGATGGTCTATTACAAATGACTAAAAAAGAAAAGAAAAACTATAGAGTCTGCACAACACTACGCTATAACCTTCTACAAATGTCTAGGAATGTAAAAGGAATACAGATTTGCATGAAAATAAACACAAAGGAGATGTCTACAACTCTATTTAACAAAGAAACTAAAGACTCAAGACTATGTCAGTAACCCTATAACCTGTTATCGCATGCATAGACCAAACCACCCTACAAACAAGTCAATAAGAGCGTGTTTGTTTGATGTCACCTGTCAGTGCAACATTAGAGCACGATGTCGGTCAAGTGGGCAACGGTGGAAGTCACCAGTCAGTCTGGCGACACATGCCCGTGGCTGGTCCAGTAACCGAGATCTATCTTGGACAGAACCGACATCAAGCAAACCTAATTAAGCAATCAAGTTTCATGAAAAATGCAAATTTTAAGTGGTTTGGATAGTTAATTAATAGCTTGGTTAACCTGCATTCTCTGAACCTGTCAGGTTCCTATGGCAAGGGTGAGGCTGACTTTAGGGACTCTAGGGGTCACTCAATGGGATTAGGCCTCTTAGGTACCACTCTTTGACCTTTGTTAGGATCCATTACGAGGGCCTAGATTGCAGGTTTGTCTCTCTAAAGAGAGGTCCGCAACAGAAGATTCTATCCTTAGGGTTGGTCCTAACAAACCACAAAGCGATAAACAAACACGAAACAACAAAGTATCAAGTATCTACTAGGGTTTATTAAAGACTCAGGGAGAGAGAGATGGGATCTAAAATATGCCACTAGGACACCTTACGTCCTAGTCTAGTAATCACAACCAAACATAGAGCATGGGCGAATGACTAGCACTGGATCGGTTCACTCGGCTCAGTTGGTTAAACTAGAGGAGGATTCTTAAGTAACTTAAACTTTACTATAATGAAATTAGTTTCCACCATATTGGCAAACAAAACGTAGACCAAAAAAACATTAAAAGAAACCAAAAGAGACATTGGACAAGATTTTTTTCTCGATCTGACCACTATAGATTGAAAAAAAACAGCACAAGCTACTAAAAATCTAGAGATCTATAGTGAAAAACCTTTTTCTGATACCGTCGCCACTATGTGTCACCGACAGAAATTAGACGAGGCACATCTTTAGTAGTACATGTGGCTCGGGATCAAAGACCTATTTGTTAAGAAAACCCCCAAAAAAAAAGGTCAAGAATATCACGAAACCCTATGCATGTGACTCCCAGGACCTAAAATAGCACCTAGATCTACATAATTCAATAAAAGTAGAAGGAAAAGGATGCTCATGTAGCACAGGGGTGGGCTCAAAAGCTGGTTCCACCATGATCTCCAATTTGTGTTTGTTTGTTGTTTGCTCATGATTGCTCCTATTTGAGGTGGAATTTCATGATGTAGGTTAGAGTTGTGGTCGTGGATTCTCCAGCTCACTAGATCGACAGTAGGATGTCATCCAGCAGCTTCCTTGTGCAACGTGATGTCTTTCCCTTCAAAACAAATGAATTTGGATTAATTCTAGGAGTAATAAATAAAGTTAGAGAAATATTAAATAACATGAATAGATGCAACTAATACTAACTGGGGGTCTTTCCCTTCCAAACGTAATGAATTAAAATAAAAAGAGAATTAGAAGACACTCCATTCACCGTTGTGTGATTGACATAGAGTGGAAGAACTAGAGGCATGGGCATAGCGCCAAAACAAATGGGATGGGGCTAAAGGATTGGGTTTTCTCTAGAGATTTCGGTAAGGCTTCACATGGTTTCATTCTCTAAACAACCTACCTTAGAAATCTCTCCGACCTCCCCAAATCTCAAGGTCTAGGGGTCTATTTATAGGCACCTAGACGCCAAATCTCATTGAAAAACGAGTCATGGAAGCTTCTAGATATTAAACCAAAGTTTTAAATTTGAAAATTGGATATTTCAGCCTCATCACCTATGGTAGTGATGACATATCTTAATATGTCTCCATAAGGACCATGATAGCCCAGAAGATTCTATTTTCTGATGCAGAAAATTAGACGAAAATATATCTTCGGGGCTACTCGCCGCTCTTGGTGGCGTCAGGACATAAGTATCACAATATTTAAAATTAAATTCCAAAAATTATCATCCAAATATCTAGTAATAATATGCAACTAATCCTACTGATTTAAAATTCCCTTGTAACTACTAGAATATTTTAGAAACTATTTGATTTAAAAATCAAATTTTAAATCCAAATCAAAACCAAACATCTATTTTAAAGATAACATCCCCAATAATTACGAGAATCATGCTAAATATATCTATAACTCATTCCACACTCGTAATTAATTAAATTTTTAGAATTTTAGCACATGTTGAAATTATATTTTTAAATTATATGCCATTCTAGCATTCAAAAAGTGATAATTAATATCATATCTTGTTTCTTAGCCATGATAAAAAAATATGAGATTAAATTCAATGTCACCCATTTTTCTAGAAATTCACGAAATTATCTGGAATTGATAAAGATTTACATGATATTCCACAAATATTTAAGTTTGTAGAAAACCCTAGGAATTAGAATAGTCATGGGAAAAATCGTAATAATATTTATAAATATCCCATATATTATATTAAAGTTCGTGATGACAAATTATCTAAAAAGAAAATTCTAGGGTGTTAGTTGCCTAAAGACGTGGCTTCAAATCCTAATCACCACTAATTGTGGCGATAGGTTATGTCACCTCCTGTAATGGCGTATAGGCTCGTCGCCTGTCGCGATGGTAATATCATGGTCACTTGCATTTTATCTCCTATCTTTTATGTGAAATCCACAGAGATTCCTTAAAGGTCCAGAAAATACTCAAAAATTGCATGAAATCATAAAAACATCTTCAAGTTCAAAGTACTCAAATCTGCCAAAAATTTGAGTAAGTGTTAGCTCTGCAACAGCTACTGAGTCGCACTGAAAACATTCATGAGAGTCAAGCCTGCTGCCTGCCTGAGCATGTTAGCTTTACCATAGCTAACAACCTCGAATAAAATTAAGAATGTTTTTAAAGAAAAATCAGGAAAATAAGTCAGAGATCCTTGGCCATGTGATCTGGGGTGCCTCAAAGGTTCCTATCCTAGATGGACTCCGGAAAATGCAAAAATTGGATATCTATAGATATTATTTAGATGATCATTATCCACAATTGTATTCAGGTCATCTTAAGCAGACATCAGTGTCCCGTTATGTTTTTGAAGTTTTCATGAGTTGTTGGTAAATTGAGTGGTAATGGGATTATTTTTTGAGAATTCCTAATAAAAGATTGCCTATATAATACAAAAAGGGTCGAACCAGGTTCAAATGCTCTTCCACTGAGTTATGGATCCTTGTATGTGCGACACTTTACATCTCTACTCATGCTACTATGTTTTCACAAAGAAGTAAAAGTTATAAATGGAATTTATATTACCGGTCTCTACTTATGTATGATCATTCCCCTTCTAATGTTAATATTTTCTTGGTCTACTCATGTAACTCTGGCATCATTGGGAACTATGATGGGGTTCTTTTAGTTTTTTGTACAGCATGCCTTTTTTTTATTTTCAATTTTCTTTATCTAGAGTGAGCTCCTATGTGATAAATATTGAGAAAACAAGGATTGGTTTGCTTGCCATTTCTATTGTTCTCCAGGCATGTTGTTCATTTTAGCAAATTTAGAGTTTTCTTTTTTGTCCAAAATGAAGATGGAACAAAGGTTGAATACAATGTGTGGAACGCATTCTACTCTAAACATATTGTACCATTCTTGGTGGTGTAGACCATGTCTGGATTGTAAGCAACTTTCATAAATTAAGCTTTCTATTCATCCAACAATTAATTAAAAGTCTAGGTTTTGATTGCGATATAAAATTTGTTCTATTTTATTAGTTAATTCAAAGCATCTGTATATCTACTATACATCATTCTTATTTAGACATCACACATTCAAAATGGTTGTAATGGTGTATAATAAAATCCAAAATGTAGGCATTATGAAAAGATTAATCAAATCCAATGATTTTATTCTTTAATTACTATGACCATGCTAGCAATTTGACTTTGTGCGATCAAGCATACGAAAACCATAAGGTCATGATGAAATTGGTGAATCTGAGGAAGGACGCTTGACTCAAAAACACCAAAACAAAACAAAGAAAGGATAAGGAAAAAGGGAGTCTTCACCAAGTCTATTTATCGGAAAGATGAGGAAAACCGAATGTAGGACAATGTGGGAAAGCGATGTTGTGATCCGCACTAGGTAGCCACACTATCTGGCCATGCTAGAGGTTTTGCAAAGTGACCGGTAAGCTTTGTCATCGCACCAAAGTGAAATGCCAACGATGAAGACATGCATTGCAGCACATGTGTAGCAAAAGGGAGTGACGGAGAACACATCTAAATGTTAAATGCAGATGATGGTTGCATGGATGCCTCTACCCATCTTCCTCATCCATCATTGGGTTCCAAAGACATTTCTAGTGGTGAGCTCAAGCAGTAGGCTTGAGGAACCCATTCCATCACTACCATAGGATGGAGGGAGCTAGAGGAGAGGTGATGAGGCTTTGTAGATGGAGATGCATGCAATACAATCCCACCACAACCTTCATCGAGCTATGCCAGAGTTCATGGGCTTGGCCAGCCAAGGAAACAATTGTGAGCACTAGAGAATGTCTTGGACAGCTCGATGGAGAGAGAAGAGAGCAAAGACACACTTGGATAGGTCAGCACGTGCTCATGGGCCAATGGCTGGTAGAGGAGAAAATGCTGTGCTTGTCGATGAAAGAATACAGGGAAATCAAACAAATATCATGTAGGAAACACAATGTAATAGTGGAAACACTGAGCATAGGATATCATAGGTACGCACGATAGGGAAGAAAAATTACCTGAGAGTGCAAGTGGGCTATCCTTCCGGCATGCGACTCGTGGCGACGCTATCCAAGCTAGCGGTGCTCAATGGCGACAAAGGCTATTAGAGGAGGGCTTTAGAGGTGTTGGAGTGCTTCGATGGAGGTTGTGTAGTGTTTTGCTGAGTGGATCAAGCGCTTTGGGTGTGCTTGGAAGGAGGTGGAAGATGTAGTAGTTGTCAAGCATAATCATGCCTATAACTACTCATGTGAGGAGCAAAAATCAAATGCACAAGACAGAACAAAGCCACGGTAAAAACCCATGGCAAAAGCTGAAGGATAGAAAATCAAGGGAGTCGCCAACTAATCTACTTAAAACGGGAGACAAGGAAAACCATACAAAAAAACATAAAAGCAATGCAAATGCAAATGCAATGCTCTATACATATGGAACACACACATAGGTCACTGCATGCCATAGAAAGAGCGAGGACTCCTTTTACGTGTGGGATAGGCACCCCCACATGCCCAACAAGTTGGTCTTTCTTGGCTTATTGCTTGCGTGTGTGGCTTATGCATATATGTGTTTCCTTATGTCTAAGATGCATGCTTGATATTATGCAAAATGTGAATGAAGCATGAAGGGTGGAAAATGATGCAACTTAATGCTTAGTAAAGCTATATAGGTTTTTGACCAAGACACTTGTACATAGAAATGGTGATGGTTTGATCCAATAAGGATATACACAGGGCCATTGCACTTGGTCAAAAGAACACAACGTAGTATACATCATTACCCTAATGAATGCAATTAGAAGCCAATGATTGCATGTACAATGCTAAATGATATGCAAAAGTATAGGCTAGGTATGCAACATGATAGATAAGGGATAAAAGGCCAAAACCGATCGAGATAATTATGCAAAATATGGCTTTATTTAGCTGCCTGAGCTTTGGATCAGAGCAGAGTTGCGCTTGGATGTTGCACAAGCTAGTTGTGCCTAGTAGTTGCGCCCCATGTTCTGCAACCTAGACTGTGAGCCTAGAATTTGATCCAAAACCATTCGAAATCCAGAGTAAACATTCAAGATGAAAGATGGGATGCCATGGAGTCAAAAGTCGATCATGGAAAACATGCGGAACAAGCTCAGCATATTGCAGTCTGTGCCCTAGATAGAGTAGGTGCATCGGGTTGGTGCACCACCATGGTGCACCTAGAGATTGCACCATCATAATGTGCCCCAAGCACTTTGTTTCAAACTACGACTTTCATCACTAGAATGATGGGATGCAAGTGAGAATCGTACAACTAATGGCCTAGGAAGCATGAGGGGATGATGATGAGCAAGCCTAAAGGTTGAACGAGATCCTAAGATGCATGGATGTCTACCCACCTACCTCCTCTATCATTGGGTTCTTTTGCTATCCATGGCTAGCAACTCAGGCTGCGAGCATTGAGGAGCCTTAATGGCATTACATGAGGGCAAAGGGTGCATGTGGAAAAGAGGGGATATGATGCAAATGGAGGTAAGATGCCGATGCAACTCTTCCCATCCTCATCAAGTCTTGTCAAAGGTCACGAGCTTAGTTGGCCAAGGTGGAAGCTGTGAGTGTCAAGGGACTTCATGGCTAACTCTAAAACAGAGGGGAAGAGAGAGGCACACCAGAATGGGCTCACCACATGCTCAAGCTATCGACTTGACAAGAAGTGTGAACCCATCACTAGCGACCAAAAATGGTGCATGAATGTCAATAAACATGCATAACTCAACATGCAATGAAACATGCTAATACAAAGAGAAATATAGCATGTGTACACACGACAGGGAGGAGGGCATACATATGGACATATGTGGGTTGACGTCCCAATGTTGTGGCTCGTGACAGTCTTCTAGATTGGTGGTGTCTGGTAGCGGTGGAGGCACACAAGGGATGGTTGTAGGGGTGTTGTGAATGCTTAGGTGTGATGGGCTATGGCTAGAATGTTGTGGTTGTTTTGGTTGATGGATGGAATTAGAGGTGTCGTGGCTGGAGAGAAGGCTCTACCAGAGAAATCAAAAGGGGTGAGTGGAGTTAGAAAAAAAGGTCAGCCTAGGAGTCAAAGGTGGCTATGGGCATAAAGTGCAAAGGTTGGGGATGTAGTGGTTGTTTGGAGATGGCTAAAATTGGTAGTAGCTACGAGTGTCTTGATTAGAGGAAGAACTCTGCCCGAGAAACGAATGTGGTGATCTGGATTGTGAGAAATGCCGACCCCTCTCATGGTCACACAAGAGAAGGCTTAAAACATTGGGCAACCAATTGTCATGAAGCTCAAGTGACGTGGGAATCCACCAACAAAAAGATGTAACGGATGTAGGATTTCTCTATTCTCTGATACATGGGCAGTACACTATGTAGGTGCATTAGGATGGTGTGGCACAAATTTGTTGACAAGTGGATTGGCTAAGGCTTAAGGTTGGTGTAGGGCTTTGGGCTAAATTGGCGTGTAAATGGGCTTTGGTATTGGGAAGTGCGTTGTCACCACTAAAGCAGGCTCCGTTAGATAAGTTTGTCGACAAGTGGATTGACAAATTTGTGGCACAAATTCTCTGATACATGGGCAGTACACTATGTAGGTGCATTAGGATGGTGTGGCACAAATTTGTTGACAAGTGGATTGGCTAAGGCTTAAGGTTGGTGTAGGGCTTTGGGCTAAATTGGCGTGTAAATGGGCTTTGGTATTGGGAAGTGCGTTGTCACCACTAAAGCAGGCTCCGTTAGATAAGTTTGTCGACAAGTGGATTGACAAATTTGTGGCACAAATTCTCTGATACATGGGCAGTACACTATGTAGGTGCATTAGGATGGTGTGGCACAAATTTGTTGACAAGTGGATTGGCTAAGGCTTAAGGTTGGTGTA
>JAMKQA010016837.1:0-19778 GCA_024699735.1 Posidonia australis
AACCTGATGCACAGAAAACCACCCACAACCACACACAACCAAGAAACAATAGATTATCCATTAATAAACCATTAAACACAATATTACAAATAATACATGGTTTATTATAAAAATGGATAATCAGGCCCTGATGTTACAATACAGCATTTACCAAGGTAAGTCTTCCCCCTAATGATAGGTAATTTGCCTTCCAAAGAGATAATTTTTTAGTGATTTTCTCGATTATTGGAGACCAATCGTCGAAATTGGGTTTCCTGAAATGCAATGGTAAACCCAAATATTTTATAGGAAGTTTCTCTATGCAGCACCCCAAAATTTGAGAGGCTCTCTAAACAAAATCCTCAGATATTCCAACACTAGTAAGTGATAATTTATGGAAATTGATTTTCATACCTGAGCATGTTTGAAAACAACATAGTATTCTCTTAATATTTATTATATTATCCTCTCTAGCAGATAAAAACAATATGGTATCATCTGCATATTGAATATTCAATATGTTGGGGCCACCATTTGGTAGTTGAATTCCAGAAATTAAATTATTGTCAATCGCTAGTGCTAACAACCTGTTCAACACGTGTGTGACCACAATAAAAAGAAGAGGGGAAAGGGGGTCACCTTGTCTTAGTCCATTAGAAGCCTTGAAATATCCCTTAGGGGAGCCATTAACTAGAACTGAGAACTTAGCATATGAAATGCACATTTTAATCCAAGTATTCCACTTGTTCCCACAGCCTAATCTCCTAAGAGCCTCCATTAAGAAGTCCCAATTAACATTATCAAAAGCCTTTTCAAAATCCAATTTCAGAATAAGACCCGGTATAGCATTCACTTTCATGTAATGTATAGTTTCCTGCGCAACTAGGAAACAATCACCTATGTACCTTCCAGAGAGGAAGGCACACTGAGAATTATCAATGATAATGTTGAGAATAGGAGTGAATCTCGTTGCTAAAGTCTTTGTTATAATTTTATAAAGACTGTTTACCAAACTAATAGGTCTAAAATCTTTTATCTCTTTAGTACCCTCTTTTTTAGGAATAAGTGAAATAAAAGTCTGATTAATGTGAATCAGATATTCTAGATCAGTGGAGGTATGAAGATTGTTGAAAATTTCTAATATGTCATATTTCATGATGTCCCAGAAGTGTTGAAAGAAGCAAAGAGGGAAACCATCAGGACCAGGAGCTTTTTCCCCAGGCAATGATCCAACACTTCGATGTATCTCTTCCATAGAGAATGGGGTTTCCAATATATTTGGATTAATAATTTTGTTTGGCACTAAAGTATCCCAATCAAAAGAAGGTATTGTTCTATTTGGCTTATTAAATTGCCAAATAAAGTGATTTTCTATTTCTTTACATATTAAAGATGGAGATTGTTCCTGAATGCCATTAATATTTAGAGAATGAATTGCATTCACTCTTCTCCTATATTTTACCATATTATGAAAAAATTTCGTGTTAAGGTCACCTTCTTTGAGCCATTGAATCCTAGATTTTTGTTTCCAATATGCTTCTTGTTCTTGTAGTAGTGCATAGTGTTCATCCTTGAGCTCAATTAATTTTCCCTGAAATGCTACTTGATTCTTAAAGGACTCCAACAGAGAATCTATATATGCTATTTGGGATTCAACTGTCTTCAACCTATTTTTCCTTTGTTCCCTAATAGGAGCAATCGAAAGGGCAATTTGTTTTTTCAGGAATTTTAATCTATAAGCAAATCTGGCCACAGGTGATATTGACAAACAGATGATTCAGGAATTACGCCAACAGTGTTCAATGAAACTGGAGAACCCCTCAATTAAAAACCAAGATTTGTAGAACTTAAAAGGAAGAGGACCCCAATCATAAGGGATAGTGCTGAGAGTAATGGGGATGTGATCGGAGACTACTCTGGTTTTTCCCAAACAAAAAGAATCAGGATATTTATCTGCCCAGCCAGTGGAAATCAAGAATCTATCTAGTCTGACCATCGTGGGTTAAGCGTGAAAATTTGACCAAGTATATTTACAATTATTAGGAGGAATATCTATTAGGCAGTGATTTTCAATGAAATCATTGAAATCCTTCATATGATAAGAGATACCACACCTTGAAGAATGTTCATCCGAAAATCTTATTATATTAAAATCTCCCCCTATAACCCAATTTGGATTAACTTTGTTACTAATGATGTCCAATTCCTCAATAAAATTCCTCTTTAGCCTTGGATCACAAGAACCATATACTCCTGTGAGCCACCATTCAAAGTTATCCGAGAGATTCATGAACGACAGAGTTATACTATAAGTTACAACAATGGTATTACAAAATTTAAACATGTTATCATCCCAGCCAATAAGAATTCCCCTAGAGGCACCCAGTGAAGGGAGAAAAGACCATTGATTAATTATACCTCCTCCTATATTATTTAGAAGGTTAGGGGAAAAAGATTCAAGTTTTGTCTCACTAATAATAAGGATATTGCATTTGTTTAATCTAACCAAATTTCGTATAGCTCTTTTTTCCCACAACTTCCCATACCTCTAATGTTCCAGGCTGCAATTAACATTTATTTATCTAGGGATATACAAAGAGAAGCAAAGTTCTCAAAAATGTAGGAATCATCATTTAGGTTTGAGTGAGCTAAACCTTGGTCTTTTCTGACTGAATTGTAAAAAGATTTAACTTCAACTAAGGAATTTAAAGTAACTCCAATCTTCTCGCAAAAACTATTGAACTGATCATAAGAATTCCAGGTTAGAACATCATTCAATAAATGACTAGTATTATCTTCTAAATCAGGAAAAGAAGCCTCAGAAACATATGGAGAAGTTACTGAAGTAGTATCCTGCTGAGTAGAAGGAGTGTATGGATTGGAATCAGTATTACCTAGAGCATGTATGGGTGTAGGTGGATGTGGATCAGCAGCAACCTCACTTGTTCCACCCAAATCATCATTCTCCAAACAGTCATATACAGCCAAAACCTTCTTGAATTTTGACAAAGATAGATTCCTAGCTTTGATTTCCGTTTCAATAAACTTTGTTGTATCATTCTCCTCATGGGAGAAGTTGGGAGAGGCAGTGACTGGGGTTGTAGAAATAAAACCTTCCCTTGAGGAAGAGGGAGTCTGGAGTATACCAGCTGCTTTCAAAGGAAGTAATCGATTAGGACTGATAGGTCTAGTCCAGACATGTTTCCCAGTTCTTAAGATTCTATTACCCTTATTTCCTCTCCACCCTTTGTTGTTTTTAAATTGTTTCCGAACCGGGTTCAAGCCACTGGAATTAGAGTAGTTAGTGGAGGATTTGGAAGGCCAGACATGGGTCGGCTTAGGAGCATTTTCAGAAGGTGAACATATATCCCAACTTCGTCTGAATTTTATTGGGTAAACAGTTTTACCGTAAGCAAAGTACCTACAATCTGGTATATCCATTCCGGAGTGAGTTTTGATTCTAATTCTAGAGAAACCCAAAGATTTCACAAAGTCAATGGACAAATCTACCTCCAACAGGTCAGCAAAACTAGCAATCATGTGGCGAAACATGTCTACATTCCAAAGATGGTGTGGTATTCCTTCAAACCTAATCCAGACTCCTTCCTCTTTCAGATTACAAATCTCATTAGAATTGGGGGTCCAGGGGATAAAGGAGGCAGATATCATCTATAACATAGGTCCATATATATTAAAAGAATCGTTTCTAGCTTTCATAGAAGGAAAGACCAAAAGATATTTCCTAGGGGAAAAAGTCTATACTTCTACATCAGGGACATCAGCCCAACAAGTCCGAATATGTTCTACTAAGGTCTCCTTGGTAAGATTGGGAGAGTGGGCAGTTATAATCGCACTACGGGATAGAAATTGGTATTGGTTACAGACAGCCTCAGAGGGAGTTAAAAGAGTCAGGTTTTGAGGAGAAAGGCCAGCAGAGTTCATGCTGGAAGAGTGGGGAGAAGCCATAGGCAAGACCTGAAAGTATTTACATAATGCTACAGAGTGAGAGGAAGATTTACACCTAAAGCAAGTGCCAGAATATTTGCAAAACTTTTTATCATGCCCCTTTAAGCCACACTTAAAACATCTACCATGTAACTTATAGAAGCTTACCCAGGGGGCGGGATTTTTTCTTGGATACCACCTTCCAATCACCACTCTGATCTTCAGGTAGCGGATAGCTGCAACACGAAACACCAAGAGCGCAAGGAAGAGAAGGAGGAGGAGGCTTAACAAGAGAAGCAAGGATCGCGTATCTCGAGCCAATGGGAGAAAATCGTTCGCCAGTGGAAGAGATAGGAAGAGAGGATGAAAAAGGGCGGTTGTGGTTATTACCTTTGTCAGAGGAGATCTCTTCGTCAGAGATTTTTCCCGCTCGAGAAGAAAGCAATTGGGATTCATTGATGTTTTTTTCATGCAGAATACACAGGAATGGTGCGTAATTAATACTTTGATAAGACACGCCACTGTACACATTTATTTCGGATGTGCAACCGTCAGACTCCTCCAGAGAATTCGAAGAGACCACCGAGGCACCATCATGATTATCGACTGTATATTTAGTAATCGAGAAGGATTTCGTTTGAGGGTTAGTACTAACAGAGGAAGAGTTAGTACAAACAGAGGGGTTACTAGAGCTAACATTAATAAAATCGGATATTAATGGTGGTTTATAAGTCGTATAATTCCAAACAGAGAAAGAGGGATTTTTAGTACAGTTGGTCAACATGGCAGCGTCTAGGGAACTCCGCCCCTGCCAGCTACTAGAGATAGAACTCCGGCGATCCCCGACCGACTTATTGCTCGTTGGAGCGAAAGGAATGGGGTAAGGGCTAATATACTCATCAGATGAAGAAGGGATAATACCTTCCAAAATTAATCTTTTTTTCCTACTGCAGTCAGGTATTATTTCATCCGCAAGCAAAGCTTTACAGGGATAGTGTTCTTCCCGATTGGTCTCAACCCTAACAGAGCCCTTATCTTTGCCACCGTTTAGCTTGGCGTAAAAATACCAGGAAATTCTAGAGCAGACAAAAGAACATTCCTAGTAGTATTCTTCATTAATATAACAAGACTTTATGTTATTTATCTAGCCAAAGGAGATATTCCAAGAACAAAACACAGAATCTATGATCATATTAGGGCGATTCCCTAACAAGGTCAGTAAATTAGGGGAAATACCAGTAGAGATGTGCAAATATAGAAATCTGCCTGACTTGCTCCAAACAAGTCTTGTTCTTTTCGACAGATCATCGAAAGAACAAGGGGGAACAGAGATAGAGGGGGAACCAGTAGAGAGATCTGGTTCAGGCCCGAGGAGGGAAGAGAGTTCCTTCCCATAGCCGCGTACCTGCCCTATCGATGTCGACCTGGAGCGTTTCCCAAATCGACGAGGTTTAGCCGGAGGTATGGATGCATCAGAGATTTCCTCTTCAAGGAGGCGGGCTTTGAAAGCTACCCAGTCGAATCGGGTGGCTCGGTGAAGTAGATCGGAATCTTTGAGGCGGTCGAAACCCTTCCGGAGGTTGGGTTGCCCGCGTCTGTTGCGCATATTGATGTGATTGTCTGCAATTTTTTTGACTCGTTAGATTACATAACTCATTTAATTTTGCCGACGGGTAACTCATTCACTCGTTACACTTTTCATTCCTCTCAACTTATGGCTTTGATTACACATTGTGGTTTCGATTCACTCCTCCTCCCTCACAGCGATGGGTTTGTCTTGGCGTCGGCGGTGCATGTCGGCATGGGCATTGCGTAGGAGTGGGCGCTAGCGCAGTGATTGATGAACATGCAAGCGTAGGAGTGGGCATCGCGTTGCGTGGGAGTGGGCGCGAGCTGTGATCTCGTAGACCGTAATCACTGAGCTGTGATTGGTGAGCGTGGCCGTGGCAGTGATCTCATAGGTGTGGCTGTGATCGGGGAGTAGCACGTAAAAGGCAAAGGGCAGGAGTTGGGGTGTAGCACAACACTAGGTGGTGTGAGGAAGAAAGGCATCAGTTGTAGTGAGGCAAATGACTTCCCTTTAACTATCCAATGAAGCAATTCAAATTAATAGAACTAGGCTACTTATTCAATACTTCCAAACCCATCCATCGAATTGGACCAGTTGGGCATCTTTTCACGTTTAATATGTTGCAATGAAGTAGTTGTGGTTGTAGGGGCTGTTAGGTTTGCATGATTTGATAAAATTTTGAAAAAAAAGGTATTAATTATAATCCTATTGAAAATCTCGATGAAACGAAAACAAAGAGAATCTTAAATTTGTTCTTTGAAATCTAAAGTTGATATTTTTTTGAAAGGGCCTATAAATTTCTTCATAGTTTCAATTAATTTTCTTCAAAATGCAAACTAGGGGAAGTTTGAATATAAAGAGATTTCATCTTTGAAGATGCAAAGTTTTAACCAAATCACAAAAGAATCCTTGGTGTACAAATCTCAAACGTAGATAAAGTACATATTATACCATCATTAGTGGTTAAGTAAAAATGAAATCACAAGTGAAGCATATATATTTGGACCACTGGCTCTCTGCGCACGATTAATCTACAACGAAGGTTTAATCTTGATGTGCATGCATACATGTGGACGTAATGTTGACGCATGTGGCACATCGACCTAATCAAAACCTGAAACAATAATACCACTATCCCACATCTCAGAGAGGAAGAATGAAAATAGATGAATGCCACCACCAGCCATGTGACTCATGAGTTGCACTATGTTATAGGTGACTTTAAGTCAGGGCCAGAAATCCCAACCGCCGCACGTCTCTGATCTTCCGACGGACCCACGGGGATCCACAGGAAGGGTCGCCGGCTTCTGACGGTTCAGCACCAGGCGATCGCTCCCCTCCGGGCTCGTGTGGAACCGAAGTCTCCTCCTCTCCCGTCGCACATGCGGATCCAACGACTCTTACTCTCCCAATGGATTGTCGTTCGCTGCTCTCCCGCACAACTCCTGGAGTTCCATCGCTCGCAGGAAACCTTCGGTGGCGTCTTTTCGGCCGTCTGTTCCTCTCCGTGCAGGACTCTTGTCGTTTCAGCTCTGGTCACGAAATGAAGGCTCGGCTCTTCACTGTTGTCGGAATTTTTATGGTGATTTATCACCATGCAGATTTTGTACATCTATAAAAGGATGATTTTGTTTGGAGGAAATGGGGGGTGTGAAATCTGTTCTGAAGTTGTTTCTCCACCTCCACCACCTCTGTAACACACGGCTAAATAGTAAAAGTGTGTTGTGCTGCTGTTGTTCGTGGATGTAGCTCCATTCTGGAGTGAACCACGTAAATCTTGGTGTTGTTCTTCTATTTCTTCCTGCTTTTCTTTCGCTTTACTTTGCTTCTGTTGCGGTTTTCTCTAACAAACTGGTATCAGAGCCAGGTTTGTCCACTTGATGGTGTACTGTCATTTGGAATAATGTCTTCTCACAGCATTAAGGTGGAGAAATTCACTGGGAAGAACAATTTCAGTCTATGGCAAATCAAAATGCGTGCCCTTCAGAAACAGCAAGGAATATGGGCACCTCTATTAAGGAATCGACTGGACAACATTGAAGAAGCAAAACTTGCCACTCAAGAAGAAAAGGCTCACTCTTTAATACTTCTTTGTCTTGCAGATGAAGTGATTATTGAGGTTGCTGAAGAAAAAACAGCAACTAGGTTGTGGCTGAAACTGGAGAGCCTTTACATGACAAAATCGTTAACTAATAAGTTGTTTTTGAAGCAACGTCTGTTCTCCCTAAGAATGAAGGAAGGTACGTCTCTTAAAGTTCATCTAGATCAGTTGAATGCTCTTTTGATGGAACTTAGAAACATAGATGTTAAAATAGAAGATGAAGATGCTGCTCTACTTCTATTGGTATCATTACCTCAATCTTATGAAAACTTTGTTCAATCATTTGTTATGGGAAAAGACTCTATTTCATTAGAAGAGGTAAGGGCTAGTCTTCATACTAGGGAGTTGCGACGTCTGGCCTCCAACAATGGAGGCGAAAACTCTGTTTCAGGTTTAAATGCTACAAGCAATCATGGGCGTTCTGAAAAGGTTGATAAAAGGTGGAAGAAACAGTAAAAGAACAAGCACAATCCAAAGGACATTTGCAATTACTGCAAAGAACCAGGTCACTGGAAGGCTGAGTGTCCTAAAAAGAAAGCAAAGTACTCAGTAGCTACTGCTGCAAAGGACGACACTTCTTGAGATCAGGACATTACTTTCACTGTTTCCGAAGACAATTGTCTATCAGAAGATTGGATCATGGACTCCGGTGCTTCCCATCATATATGCCCACATAAGGAGTGGTTCTCTGAATACAGGGACTTTGACGGTGGATCTGTTACCATGGCAAATGATGCAGTATGCAGATAGTTGGCATTGGTACCATTCAAATGAAAATGCATGATGGAACCATCAGACCCCTTACTGAAGTCAAACATGTTTCGAATTTGGGTAAGAACTTAATCTCTCTTATGACACTTGATAATAAAGGTTTCAGGTATCAAGGTGGAGGAGGAACTCTGAAGGTCTTTAAAGGTGCTAATGAAGTCATGAAAGACATCAAAAAGGGCCCCTTGTATATTCTACAAGGTACAACCGTTTCTGCCTCATCCTCTGTAGCTTCATCTTCTAATAACACTGACCAGCTGTGGCACATGAGGCTAGCACATCTGAATGAGAGAGATCTAGAAAGACTTAGTAAACAAGGTCTTCTTCGAGGATACAAGTTCACAGGTTTAAACTTCTGTGAATACTGTGTTTTTGGCAAGCAACAGAGGGCTCAATTTGGCAAAGCTGAACATCGTACCAAGAAGACTTTAGACTACATTCATGTCGACTGCTGGGGTCCATCTAGAGAGCCTTCACTTGGGGGGTCTAGGTATTTCTCATCAATAATTGATGATTATTCGAGGATGACCTGGATTTATCTGATGCAGCATAAGAATGAAGCTATTGGAAAATTCAAAGAATGGAAAACTCTTGTTGAAAATCAGACTGAACGGAAACTCAAACGGTTACACACCGACAACGGGTTAGAATTCTGTTCTACTGAATTTAATGATTTTTGCAAGAGATTTGGTATTGCCAGGCACAGAACTGTTAAAGAAACTCCACAACAAAATGGAGTTGCCGAAAGAATGAACAGGACATTGTTGGAAAAGGCTCGGTGCATAATTTCCAACTCTGTAGCTCCCAAATCTTTTTGGGTTGAGGCTATTCACACTGCTTGCTACCTCACTAACAGTTGCCCTTGGAAAAATACCTTATGAGTTATGGTCAGGAACATTGGCAGACTACTCTAATCTTAGAGTGTTTGGGTGTTCTACCTACTACCATGTCAATGAAGGTAAACTTGCCCCTAGAGCCAAAAAGGGGATGTTTGTCGATGATGGTATCGGTGTAAAAGGCTACAGAATCTGGTCCCCACATTCTCACAAGGTAATTTTAAGTAGAAATGTTACTTGTGATGAGTCTCAAATGTTTTACGCAGAAAAACAAAAATCAGAATTCGAAGTTCAGGAAGCCAACAAATAGGTGGAGTTTGATGTAGCCTCACATCAGAAGACTGTTGAGCAACCTTCTTCGAATCAGGAATCAGAAACTGCCGAATCTGAAAATCAGCCATCTCCTCAGCGGTTCACTAACGTGGCAACCGACAGACCAAGGAGAAATGCTAATCCACCAAAAATATTAGGTTATGATGAAATGGTAGCATGTGCTCTTCTTGCTGCAGATGAAGTAGAATCCTCCGAACCATCCACTTTCAGTGAAGCTGTTGCAAGCAAGGATAGTAATCAATGGATGGCTGCTATGAATGAAGAAATAGAATCTCTATACAAGAATCAAACCTGGGATCTGGTGAAATTACCAGTTGATGGAAAGGTAATTGACTCAAAGTGGATCTTCAAGAAGAAGATCAATACTCAGGAATTTGAAGGAACAAAATTCAAGGCAAGGCTTGTTGCAAAGGGATATCGTCAAAGAGAAGGCATAGACTATCATGAGGTATTTTCTCTTGTAGTTAGGCATACCTCTATTCGTGTGCTCTTGGCTATTGTTGCTCATCAGGACTTGGAGTTGGATCAGTTAGATGTCAAAACTGCATTCTTACATGGAGAGCTTGATGAAGAGATTCTAATGAGTCAACCCGAAGGCTTTATGGATCAAAGTAAATCTAACTATGTCTGTAAGTTGAAGAAATCGTTGTATGGGTTGAAGCAATCACCTAGACAATGGTACAAAAGGTTTGATTGTTTCATGATCAAGATTGGTTTTAATAGAAGTCCCTATGACTCATGTGTGTATGGCAAGTCTGAAGGAGAAACTTGGGTCTATCTACTATTATATGTAGATGATATCCTAATAGCTGCTAAGGAGAAAAATGAAATTTTAAATTTAAAGTCTCTTCTAAACAGTGAGTTTTACATGAAAGACCTTGGACCTGCTAATAAAATTTTGGGAATGGAGATTCTTAGAGATAGAAAACAGAAAAAATTATTTCTGTCTCAAAAGAACTACATTCTTAAAATCTTGTCCAGGTTTAGGATGGCTGACTCAAAACCAATTGATACTCCTTTTGCTAGTAACTTGCACCTATCTTCAAATATGTCTCCAAGTTCAAAGTCTAAATCTGAATATGACTAAAGTTCCTTATGCTAGTGCAATCGGAAGCCTCATATATGCAATGGTCTGCACTAGACCTGATGTTGCATATTCAGTCAGTGTGGTAAGTAGGTTCATCAGCAATCCAGGGAAGGAACATTAGCAAGCTGTTAAATGTATTTTTCGCTATTTGAAGGGGACCTCAGATATAGGGCTGATTTATGGACAGAATAAAGAGTCTTTAGTCACAGGCTACTCTGACTCTGACTATGCAGCTGATATTGATTGTTGTAGATCCATGACAGGATATGTTTTTACAGTTGGAAACTTTGTTGTAAGTTGGAAAGCTACCCTTCAACCTATAGTCTCTCTATCAACTACTGAAGTCGAATATATGGCTATAACTGAAGTAGCTAAAGAAGGAATCTGGTTGAAAGGCTTGATAGGAGATTTTGGTCCATCTCAAGATCATACCGAAATTTATTGTGATAACTTGAGTGCTATTTACTTAGCCAAGGATCATGTATATCATGATCAAACTAAACACATAGACGTTCGATATCACTTTATCCGTGCAGAACAGAGAATCAAAGTTAAGAAAATTGGTACTAAAGATAATCCTGTGGATATGTTTACCAAATCAGTTACTAAGGGCAAGTTCATGCACTGTCTAAACTTGCTCAACGTCTATAGTAGCTTCTGAAGCACTTTACAGGGTCCTGACAACAGCAGCAGCTGAAGACTTAAGTCAAGGTGGAGATTGTTATATGTGACTTTAAGTTAGGGCCAGAAATCCCAACCGCCGTGCGTCTCTGATCTTCCGACGGACCCACGGGGATCCACAGGAAGGGTCGCCGGCTTCTGACGGTTCAGCACCAGGCGATCGCTCCCCTCTGGGCTCACGTGGAACTGGAGTCTCCTCCTATCCCATCGCGCACGCGGATCCGACGACTCTTCCTCTCCCAAGGGATCGTCGTCCGCTGCTCTCCCGCACGACTCCTGGTGTTCCATCGCTCGCAGGAAACCTTCGGTGGCGTCTTTTCGGCCGTCGGTTCCTCTCTGTGCACGACTCTTGTCGTTCCAGCTCTGGTCACGAAATGAAGGCTTGGCTCTTCACTGTTGTCGGAATTTTTATGGTGATTTATCACCATGCAGATTTTGTACATCTATAAAAGGATGATTCTGTTTGGAAAAAATGGGGAGTGTGAAATCTATTCTGAAGTTGTTTTTCCACCTCCACCACCTCTGTAACACACGGTTGAATAGTAAAAGTGTGTTGTGTTGCTGTTGTCCGTGGACGTAGCTCCATTCTGGAGTGAACCACATAAATCTTGGTGTTCTTCTGTTTCTTCTTGCTTTTCTTTCGCTAAATTTTGCTTCTGCTGTGGTTTTCTCTAACACACTACTTCTTGATGCATCTGGAAGATCATTCCTTACAGTTACCGGGTCAGAATGTTGTGGACGAGACGTGGTAGGTGACTTTCTTGTGACTCAACAAAACCTACTCCTTGTATTCATCATGGATGTCACCTTAGCATGACTGCCTTGAGCTATTTAAGCTGATGTCTAGCTATTTATTCTTGTAATAACATATTTATACCACCATCATGTGTAGGCTTTAGTGTACACGCTATTGGGAAGTATGTGCTATATAAGTAGTATATAATATTCTTGAAATTCTAGGGTGCTCTCCATCATCATTATTACTGAAAAAAAAGAGCCTAGACTGCTCTTCATAATAATAATAACTAGGTTATTATTATTTTACAAAAAAAAAAAAAAATCTAGGATGATCTTCGTGTAGAGGGGCAGTGGCCACAGGTTTGTTTTGTCCCAAACCTGCCATTGATCCAAACTCGCCAACACCGAGATCCTACGACTTTATTTATTAATAATGGGAAGGCTGATAAAAAAACACCAAATATAAAGGACAAGGGCATATAAACGCGAAAGAGGATAAGTGTATAATGCTACCATCCAATCCAGCTACGTCTCAAGTCTCAACCCCAAGTCATGACTGTACGTATTCTTACTGTTTGTTATTCTTGTTTTCTATTTTATACTATCAATTTATATTATCAATGGTTTTTGGTAAGCTCAAATAGTATTTATGCATTTTCAAATAATGTCAGTTTATTCTTGAACTTAAATGCATTATGTAGACTTATGAAGAATCAAAGTTGGATGATGTCTTATGATTATATGAAGAATTGAAGTTGGATGTATAAATATTCTACCAAATTTGAACGTGCAAAGGATCATTTTGTCAATGGAGTATTGTGTTTTGTAGAATATGCATTTCAGAATAAGAGTGAAGGTATTGGTGTAGTTTATTGTCCTTGTGGAAAATGTCAAAATGTATCCCTACATGACATGGAAACAGTGACAATGCACATTGTGAAAATGATTTTGTACAAGGGTACACCTTATGGCATTTGCATGGGGAATGTCGAAAGAAATCTAGAGAAGATCAAACTACATTGGAAGATTCGGGTGATGATATAGAAGAGATGATACAAGATACATGTGGATATCTGTTTCATAGCGAAGAAGGTGATGAAGGTCCTTTGACAAGTAAGAATACACATGGACGTGGTCAAGATTTTGAGAAGTTTGAATAATTAATGGAGAATGCCAAAAAACCATTGTGTCCAGGTTGTCTTAAATTCTCAAAACTCTCATTCATTGTTCAGATGTTCCAAATCAAGTGCATGAATAAAGTAACAAACAAAGCCTTTTCTATGTTTTTGGAATTGTTTTAAAATACATTACCTGATGAGAACGAGCTTCCACAGAGTTGGTATGAAACAGAGAAAATGATGGCTGACTTGGGTTTGGAATACATAAAGATAGATGTATGTCGAAAAGATTGTGTGTTATTCAGAGGTGATCGCAGAATCTAAATGAATGTCGAGATTGTCATGCTTCAAGATGGAAAGTGAAAAAAAAGAAAGCAGGGAAGAATGTACTCGTCAGAGTATTGCATCACTTTTCATTGATACCAAGGTTGCAAACATTGTTCATGTCTAGTAAAACAGCAAGCTTAATGAAATGGCATTATATTTATCCTTCTGAGGGTTATGGAAAAATGAGTCATCCTAGAGACTCTGAAGCTTGAAAAGACTTTGATAGGAGGCATCCATTGTTTAGCAGTGATCCTCGTAGTGTCAGGCTTGGACTGGCAAGTGATGGATTTAGTCCATTTAATGTGGCAAAAGGATCTAGTAGAAGCACATGGCCTGTGGTTTTAGAATTATATAACTTACCACCGTAGCTTGCACTAAATCAATCTTATTTTATGATGCCCCTTTTACTTGATGGTCCCAAGTCACCTGGAAATAAGATTGATATTTTTCTAGAACTGTTGATTGATGAATTGAAGATGCTCTGGTTAGAAGGCGTGGAAACATATGATGCAGACAATGGGGAGACTTTTATGATGCGTGCTACAATTTTATGGACAATAGTGATTTTCCGGGATATGGAATGCTATCAGGGTGGAGCACAAAAGGATATAAGGCTTATCCTAGTTGTCATGTGAATCATGGATCTATCTATCTCCCTTACATTAGGAAATGTGTTTACTTTAAGCATCGTCGCTTCCTACCCATGGATCACCCTTGGAGGACTAATAGAAGAAACTTTGATGACGAACAAGAGGACCAACCACCACCTAAGCCATTGTCAAGACTAGATGTGGTGAACATGTGGAATGTGTATGAGGAAAATCTTGTTGATACAACTAACATAGATTAGGATGTGGATCCACAGAAGGAATTGAGGCAAATGCCAAATGGATGGGAAAAAAAGAGAGCATATTCTTTGAGCTTTCATATTGGCAAACATTATTGGTTCGACACAACATAGATGTGATGCACATTGAAAAGAATGTGTGTGATAACATCCTGAATACTCTTTTGCAAAAGGATGGTAGAAGCAAAGCTAATATCAAAGCTCGCATGGATATGAAAAAATTTAATATTAGGAAGCTTTTACATTTGAAACCCTCGAAAAAGAAGGTTGGAGAAGTTGTTGTTCCACATGTTTCTTATAACATGAGTTAAAAAGAGAAGCAGCAGTTTCTAAAAGTTCTGGAAAGTTTGAAACTTCCAAGTGGATTCTCCTCAAATTTTTCTGAAAAAATAAATATACAAGAGCACAAAATTACAGGGATGAAGAGCCATGATTGTAATGTTTCAATGCAGCATTTGTTATCATTAGCCATTAGAAAATCTATTTCAAAGTCAGTTGGTCTTGCATTGAACGAGTATAGCACTTTCTTTTGTGAATTATGCTCTAAAACTATCAACATCAAAACTTTGGAAAAACTTGAAACTTCCATTCCCATAATCTTATGTAAGCTTGAAAGAATTTTCCCACCTGTATTTTTTGACATCATGGCACACCTAACTGTACATTTGGCAATCGAGGCTAAATTAGCAGGTTCAATTCAATACCATTGGATGTATCCCATAGAGCGATACTTGTATACATTGAAGAGCTACATTCGTAATAAAAGTCAGCCAGATGGTTCAATTGCTGAGAGGTACCTAATGGAGGAAGTGACCACATTTTATGCTCGTTACTTGGGAAATGCTGAGAGTAAATTGAATAAACCTTTACGATACGAGAATGGTCCAATAGGGGTAGGGGTTTTGCGTCTCATGCATGTTGATGAATTTCACCAAGTACATCGATTTCTCTTATTCAATGATAATTCCATCTACCCTTACTTGTTGTAAGTCAACAATTAGTTTGTTTATTAGTCTATTTTATAGTAAAGTTAAATTCAAATTAAGCTGATATGAAGCAAGCTTGTAGATTTCATAAACAAGTTTTGAAAGATCAACATCCAAATTGGACTGATAGAGAAATACAATTAGAACAACACAACAACTTCCCTGAATGGTTTACAAGACATGTAAGTTTTAGTTAAATTCTTTATATTTGCAAGCTTATGTATCATGAATTACGTTAATATCAATTACTCTTTTTTTTATGTATTAGATTAATAAACTAAGAGAGTACAAGGAAGTGCTAGAGAAAGTTCAAAGTCTTGCTCAAAGACCATGTCCTCGAGTTTTGTCTTACAATGGATTTTATATAAACGGATACAAGTTTGAGACTAAATCTATTGAAGAGACACGTGTCAGCCAAAATAGTGGTATTGCAATGGTTGGTGATGATGGTTGTATGTGGTATGGGATTTTGTTGGATATAATTGAGTTACAATTTATTAAAGGAGACCCCATCCATGTGTTCAAATGCCTTTGGTATGACATGAGTAGTAGGAGACTTTCTATAGATGATTATAACTTCACGTCTGTGAACACAACGAAAACAAACTTTGAGGATGAACCTTTTATTCTAACCACATAGGCACAACAAGTATATTACTTTAAAGATCCTTTAAAGGAAGAGTGGAGTGTTGTTTCACAATAGAAACCTAGGGATATTTATGAGGTTTCTAATGAAGAAGATTGTAACGATCATCTCAAGGAAGCCCTAGAAAATGAAAGTGATGATAATGATGAAGAAGTGTTGAAGACTATCGAGCCATGTATACCATTTAATGATGTTCCAGAATGTCCACATGTAAATTGGGTGAGAAAAGGACTTGGTGTTCTACGTATAAAAAAAAAAGGAAGTAAATAAGGCATTAAGTAAATCTAAGAAGGTATTTAATTTTTTTACACTTTTTATATTACATTTATGCACACAAGTAGTATGTTTTTTATTTGTAAATTTTTAATAACTAAGAATTTTATTTTATTTTGTAGAGAAATGCCTCCAAAATCAAAGCTTAGCATTAAAAAGAAGGTTCCATCTACTTTAGGTGATGTTAGGAGAAATTCAAGTCTAGGAACATCTACTTTAGGTGATGAACTTATGTTATATTCAATTGTTCATTTTTCTATCGCTTATATAAAAATCTATTAATTCTTTTCTCTGACTTGTAATTTTAGGTGATCATGTGCTTGATAGACAAGCATGTAGTTGTCGTCCTCTGACACATCTTTCGGATTTTGCTGGAGTTACCACCACTTCATGCATGGTCAGGGCTCAAGAGACTCATATCCTCAATAAAGTCAACAACACTATTATTGCAGGGAGTACTAGCATTGGAGAGAGTTCCACAAGGTAGACAGAAAATTCTGTAAATAATGGTTAGTCTGAAATAAAAGATGCTTAATTAGTTTTACAAATTTAAATTTTTTCTTTTTGGAGTGATAACCATGCCGTTGTTTTGATATTGCTTGTCTTGTGTGCAAAACAAAATGTTGTTATCCATGATAATTCTTTGGACGTTGTTTTCTTGAGTTAGGTGAACAAATTATTACTGTTGAAAAGTTTAATGAAATGCTAATATGGTAGTTTTCTAAAAGTGGTTAATAAACTACTTAGATTATTACTTTAGTCTATGAACTTAGAATAAGTTTATCAATGCCTTATGCTAATGTTTTGTTGACCTCCCTTATTTTGATTGCTGGTGCGACTCTTTTACTAATGTTTTTTCCGCTTTGTTTTCATTTTCTGCACGAGTGACCAATCTAAGAGACCAATCTATAATTCGACTGTGCAAGTGTACCTCACCCTTTCTTCACACGTAACAAGAGTTTTTATCAATGATTGTCTTATCTGTGTTGGTTCTTGGAGTGTGTTTCCTTACGTTTGTTTATATTGTTTTCTTTGTCTTCTACTTTTAAATAGATTCAATGGTAACTTCATTACTTTCTCAATCTCTCGGACTCGTGTTTTGTTTCTGGATTTTGCACTGTTTGGATCGCTAGATTTGTTGATTACAGTCTACTTATCTGTATTTGATTGGGTATTCCTCAATAAGGAGTTTTGTTACATTCTTGCGGTGTATTGTTCTTGTGCAAAAAGAGATGCATTTGTTATCTTACATGTTTCACAGGTAACACAAGGCTCTGGCGATATTCTACGAAGTGCGTATACTCTCTCCTCACCCGGCACACTGCAAACCCTAGCCCCCACCTCGCTCCCCTCTCCAAGCCCCCCTCCCTCTGCGCATTCACCCCCTACTCCTGCGCTTCCTTGCTTGGCCCTATATGGCAGTTGGACGACGCTCTTGCCCTCCTCGCCGCGATCCACCTCCCTACAACCTCCGGTCGAAGCGCAAAGCGATCTCCGAGGGGAAAATGCGCCCTGATCCTTCGGCTGGTGAGGTGGTTCCTCTGCGGGTATCTTCTAACCCTAACTTGCGATTTTCTGTGCCATCTGGCACCAATAGCTCAAGGAGGCGCCCCTCCCCTCTCTCTGTCCCCAGATCTTTGATTGGAAGGCGGGGAGACCCCTCCTTCCTCTCTGCGGGTAACCCCTCTAGGGGTTTCTCTGCCCTGGGAGACGTCCTATCACCTAGATCTGGCTTGCTGATGGTTTCCTTTAGTCAGTCGCTCTGTTACCTTCGATTTTCAGTTTCTTCTCTGGATGATGCATGTGTTTATTGTTGTTTTATTCCTAGATCACTATCGCCATCCTGGTTTGTTTCCCTGGTATCTTGTTACCTTAATACTGAATTAGCAGATGCCTATGGATCGGTGATTTACAGATGCATCTCCTGTTATGCTTATGCTTGCCCCAGATTTATGGATTTTTTTGGATTTAGCTTTAGTTTTTATTCTGGCTGGGGGCTCCCTGCGGGAGGCCTCAGGGGGCTGCCCACTGAGCAGCTGCACTTGATCTGTGCAGACCCTCCCTTGAACCCCGGCGCTCCGTCGGCCTTGCCGCCGGTGAGCCGCCGGATCGCGGCGCCTGGTCTTTTTACAGACAGGCCCACGAAGGTTCGTGAGGTTCACTCCCCCTGCTCGGTTTGGGGTTACTCGCAATATTCCCCCCCTAATTTTAATTTGATTACTGGTGAGGCTTGGGTTAATCCTACTGATTACCCCTCCTCCCCTCTTGTTCGCCCAGAAGATTATTCTGCGATCGACTTAATTAATCATATCACCTTCCCCTGCGTTGATAATGGCACTTGTTTCAAATCCCTGTCAGAACCTCTGGGGAACGATCAAGTGTCCTCTGACATGGCTGCTAACACCGCTGAATGCGGTTCAGCTTTTTCTGACCCCGTATTCCCGCGGGTTTATGATAAGCTTCCTCTTATCGTAGACCCGTCCCTTATTACCTCCTCTTCTTTTGGGGGTTTTTTCTTGTCCTGGCGCGCAGCATACCGCCAGTCATGAATACCCTCACGTTGAGCCCCGTGCTGGCTCACCCTGCGCAACCCTGTCGTCTGCACCTGAGCAGGGTCATGTCTTTCGCAGGCTCGATGCACCGCCTACTCCATTACCCCCCGCCTCTTCGCATTTTTTCGAGAAGGACTTTTCTGACGAAGTCCTTTCGGATCCCCCATGCCTGTTTATTAACGGGTTCTATGCTGGCTCACATCTCCCGGATTTGCCCGAACCCGTTCAACTTCTTTGTAACGCTCGAGACACGTACACTGATAGCGAGATTGCCTCCTCTCTCTGTGGCGATCCCACCTCCTCTTTCCCACGTCTCCCTGTCTGTCAGATATCTTCTGACGGGTTCGGCGCCACTGACAGTCTCGACCCCCTCCCTCCTTCTATTCTGGGCTCCCGCTTCTCGCCCCTCATTTCTGAGGCTGAGGAGATTTCGGAGTGGACTACGGTTTCTCGTCAAAGAAAACCTTCTCCCCTGGTAAGTTTTTGCCGCACCTCTAAGCATTGTTTCTCTTGTGGCCTCCTTGGCCACACTAAGGCTAATTGTAAGTACAATGGTCTGTGTTTCCGTTGTTCTTCTCCTAATCATTCGGTGGCCATCTGTAAATTTCTGCAGGAAGATAAACGGCCTCGACATTCTACCAGGATGACTAGTCTTTCCCCCCATACTCCGACTATTATCCCTCCCTCTGAAAGCACATGTGACCTTCTCTTATCCCTTTCCTCTTGTGCCTTAGTTTCCTCCAACACTACACAGCTGACCAAGGAACTCCTAGAGCACCACATCGCTACCCACTGGCCTCTGGCATCGGGTGTTGATGTTAAACTCTCTGCACCTGAGAAGTTTCTTCTACGTTTCCCCTCCCCAAAAATAATGGCTGACACCCTTAAGCTCGATGGGTCTTCCCTCCAAGCCCTCCCGGCCACCTATATCCAATGGTCGCCGCAAACCAACGCGGTATTTACTCTGAGGGAGGAAGGACAGTGGGTTAGG